>JADRCO010000364.1:0-35935 GCA_021464525.1 Rhizophagus sp. LPA8_4_AMF | reverse complement strand
TTATATATTACTTAGAAAAAAATTATGTTATATTAAATATTAAAATTGTAATTTTTAATAAATTAATAAAATAACAAATCACTTAAAAAAACCTGACATAACCACTGACTGATATTAATTATAATTTAGATACTAATTTTGCAAAAATTCAATTTTCAGTATATTTTAAGTATAAAAGAAGAAATTTAAGTGCATTTTAAATATATTTTAAGTATAAATTTTTTTTATAGGGATACATTGTTTTAACAGACAAATGCCAAAGGTTTTAAAAAGAAAGATACAATCTTGTAAAGCAAACCAAGCACCTATAGCTGTGCTAAAATGAAAAAATTTAATTTGTGACATCTATCAAGAACTTATACAAATAATACAATATTGATTTGACCATTTTAAATTATAATTGTATTACTAAATTTTGCATTGTAAAATCCTGAAATTGAATTTAAAAATTGATCAGCATCCTGTGTAATGTGAAGAATCTGTCATAGTAAAATTAACAAGATTCCTGATATAGTTTTGATTAATTAATCAGTGTGTCACCCTAATGAAGGATGCACCTGATTTTACAAGAATGTTCCTTTAATATTATCTAACATAATAGAAAACTGATCTCTAATGATCTCTTTATTTCACCAAATTTTACTAAGAAGAACTTTAGAATTACAAACATGTTACATGAAGTCAGTATATTGATTTTATAACCTTAAAGACCAAAATATATATTAATAAAACTTGGGTCTTTTTCATACAAAAAAACTTTTTATATTCATGTGAAATAGAGTTGCAATCCATCAATCTGTAAATAAATACATTTCAGCTATTTTATGAATATTAAGTCAATAAAAAAAATTTTTTTTTGAGATATCTTATGAATATCTCTCAATAAATAATATAATAAAAAAAAAGTTGTCTTCAAAAATAAAAGTATAGAGAGAAAGTTAAAACAGATTGAAATTGATCCGGATCAGATGAAAAATCAATCCGTTTTTATTTTCTCTTTTTTTTTGTATTAAATGATAATTTTTTAAATTACTTGACTGTGCATTGATATATTTCTTTAGATTTTTAATTAGTACTGCGGATGTAACCTGAACGTGCTAATGATCGGCAGTTGAAAATTGAAATACGCGCCTTTAGTATTCAACGCGACAGAAAAGTTTTAAAGTAAAAATTATGTTCTCAAATACTGATACAAATAATAAACGCACTTTGGCAAGTTCCACTATAGGAGGAGACCGTTTTGAAGTTAAGAGACACCATGGAAAGAGATATCCGCATCCTCTTAATTTTTATAGTGTACCTCCTACCGAAGAAATTACCATTGACGAATTTGAAAGCTTCGCTTTTGATAGATTACAATGTATATAGTTTATCTACATGATGGCTTATTTTTTTTTTAAAAAAAATATTTCTATTTAAATTTTTTTCTCCAAAGTATTAAAGGCCCTTGAAGGAGCAATATTACGTAACAAATCGGATGATGATGTAAAAAAATATTTAGAAGAAACATCGAATAAGTGGCTTCCGTTACACTCAAACGAGTCAAGTAAAGCGTATCTGGTGCAAGAAGAAAGGAGAAAAGATCATATATCTCATTTTATCTTAAGGTTGGCTTATTCTAGAACGTAAGCGGTTTAGTTATTAGTGTAAAAAATTTATAATTTATACTAATTACATTTTATTATAAAAGTGAAGAATTAAGAAATTGGTTCCTAAAATATGAATGCGCTTTATTCAAGTAAGCATAAATATGAATGTCTAATATAAAATGATTTTTTAATCAAATTAATATATTTTATACGTGACAGATTTAGATTTTTAAGAGAAAATCCAACAGAAAAACTAGCATTTCTAAATGATGAAAATATGAAGTGGAAAAGTGTATGATCTAAACCAATACAATATAGAGTCATCTTTAAGTTCGTTTTCATTTAACTAATCAAATTATTTTATTCTACAAGTTAAATCAAGCTGAAAAGAAATTAATGAAAGAAAAATTAACAAATGTTGAATTGAATGCTTGTTCGATTCCTATTACTACTGATGATGAATTTTGTGATCTTTTTGAGGTACAAAGAGAAGAAATCCGAATTTTTGCAATTATTTTTAAAGAATCTTACTATTCGTTTGACACAGATTGATTTTGAGAAAGTACCAGACCTTGTTGCAAGACGTGCCGTTTATTTGAAAGAGGGTAAAGCTTACGTCCCAGTAACCCAGCAATTATCTCTTGTTATGTATGAATTTCGTCAGAGACTTGCGAAAGCACTAGAAGTACGCAAAATTCTTTTTTGTTCCAATACCGATCGTTTCACTTACTTTAATACATTTATTTATTATTTATTTCTATAGTTAGCAAGCAAATCGTTCATTACATTAAGAAATGAACGAATTATGCCAAGGTTGGATGAAATTATTAAACAGTACGATGGAAGAACGCAGACAAGCAATTACTCTGTCATTAACAACCCAATTGCGGATAACGTGCATCAGGTAAATTTAAAATGTTGTATTATTCATTATAATAACAAAATTCTCACTTGTTGTTATGTAACAGCTGGTTGATCATTTCCCATTATGTATGCAACATTTGTATCAAAACCTTTGCGAGAATCATCATTTGAAACATTATGCTAGAATACAGTTTAATTTATTCCTCAAGGTATTTCGTTGCTCCTATGAGAGTTATATAGAATTAAGATTAATTAACATAATGTTCAATTCTATAGGGAATTGGATTAACTGTCGAAGAATCACTCGCTTTTTGGAGAAAATCGTTTTCCGAAATTGATGAAATCAAGTTTCAAAGAGATTACGCGTATAATATTAGGCATAATTATGGTATAGAAGGAAAACGTCAAGACTATAAACCTTTAAAGTAAGTCTCTCGTTTATCAAATTTTTTTTTTTATCGATTAAATTTATAAATGTTATTTCTGTAGTTGTATGTCTCTTATAACGAAACATCGGCCTAATTCAGGAGAAATTCATGGATGTCCTTTCCGAGAATTTTCTCAACCAAATTTAAGAGCTAAATTGGTACAGATGGGAGTAAGAAATGATGAACATATAAGAGAAATTTTAAACCTTGCTGAAGAAGAACATTATCAAGTCGCTTGTACTAAATATTTTGAGATTACTAAAGGATTGCTAGATAAAAATAATGACAGTATTATTATAGAAACAATTGAACATCCAAATGAATATTTGAATGCGAGTGTTCTCCTTGAAAAAAATAGGAAGAAAATGAATAATAAGGATAAATGAAAAAATATGGTTTTTTATCTATTAATTATAAATATAAAACTAAAAAAAAAAGTCTAATGTAACACAGATGAGATAGTCGATCTAAAGTTTTGATAAATTAGAAAGCGTTAATAAAAACTAATATTCAAAATGTCAGTTCGAAATCTGCTGAGGACTTCTAGATCGAATTATGGTTTGCAATTTGCAAGTTTATATAGATTGACTTCGATAAGAAGATATTCCACAAATGTGGGTGAAACACAGGCAAATAATATACAAGCGAACGCCAGTTTAAAGGACAAGCCTATTACTAATACTAGCGACACCAACGAGAGTTCCTCAATGAATGCAGGAAGAAGTAACTCATTTGCAAATAGACGTAGGGCTATTCGTGATAGGATAGAAAATCAAACTCTATCTCGAACACTTGATCAAAAATCTGTACCTCCACCTTCTTCTATGTTAAGAAATTGGGAAAATTCCCCCAAAAAGTTACATTTAAATTTTTGGAAAGGTGGGCTAGAAAATTATTATTATATAAATATATATATTTTCTCTTTTTTTAAGCAAAAGTTAATTATCATAATAATTTGTATAGAGCCATATACGAGATCGTATCAAAATATTCATATTTCTAAACTCCCTATTTCTGTTACCCATCGAGATATTGAAATGTTAACTCAAGGAATTTATCCTGACAATGAAAACCCCATTAATAAAGGTAAGTCTTATGTTCAATGTGAATTTTCTAAAAAAATTATCGGATTAATCTTATATACTTCATTTATATAGTTTTTATAGTATACAATGATTATTATAAACCAACCGGATCTGCATGGGTACAATTCAACCACTCTAGAAATGCTTCGCTATTTGCTAAATATGTTAATCAAAAAACTTTTTATGGAAATAAATTAAATGTTGAATTAATGGTAATCAATTTTTTTTAAACTTTTTTTTCGATAAATAGTAATTAAATACATACTTATTTTGCAGAAATATATTCCCGAGGAAATTCAAATGGATCCATTAAATTATCGTGTTGGTAAATGTATTATTTTAGCAGGACTGCCGCGGGACGTAACCAAATCCTATCTAGAGGAATATTTAATACAAAAATCCAACAAACGCTTTGAACTCGCCGATGTTACTCGAGAGTATGTACATACGTAAATAATTATATTGTAAAAGTCTTATTTGAACATTGCTAATGATGATGATATTTCAGGGCTGCAACTATTAGTGATACATCAAAATGGTTGATATTGTCCAATAGTACAGAAGATATTTATTTCATATTTGATAGAATACATAATAAGTATTTTGATGATGATAAAGAATATAAAATGAAAGCAAGAGTAGTAAAATAATTTATTAATAAATAATAAAACAATTTTATGGTAATCTAATATATATCTGTGGGATCCCAACAGAAACGTCTATTTTGAGTTTCACTCAAAGAATCAAGAGACTCCATATCCTAGAAAAAATATATATATTTTTTTAATATATTTTATAAAAATTCTTATAAAAAAAAAATTGTAATATTTACTTGCTCTGTTAATTTAAAATGAAATATATTTGCGTTTAAGCTTATTCGCTCTGGTGTGATAGACTTGGGTATAACGATAGCATCATGTTGATATCCCCATCTTAATAAAACTTGTGCTGTAGTGACTTCATGCTTATCAGCAATTTCTTTTAAAATAGGAATATTGATTTCCCCATTTATTAACTTTCCTTGACCAACGCTTGAATAAGCTTGTACTTGAATATTATTTTTTTTACATATATCAATTACATCTTTTTGATATAAAAGCGGATGCAATTCGAATTGCAATACTTGTGGTACTATAGTACAATATGACAACAATTCGGTAATATGACGATGAGTATAATTGCTTATTCCAATAGATTTAACTTTTCCTTCTGAATATAATTTTTCTAGAGCTTTCCAACTTCCTTCACGATTTTCTGCATGCCTTGGATCTGATGGTTTCAGTTTTGATGTCCTAAATTTAGGTAGGTTTATTATTATGAAGACGATGAAATAATATATATGATGTGTTTTATGTTATTTATAACAATCTCACCCGGGCCAGTGAATCAAAAATAGATCAAGGTAATTAAGATTCCATCGTTTCAAAGAACACGAGAATGCTACATAAAAAGGATATTAACTAGATTTGAACAACGAATAAAGACAATGAATTGAAATTATAATAACCATTTAGACAGCAATCATATCCTTGATCATTTGGAGCTATATAAATTTATTATAACCACTCAATTAGAACAATTAAATTCAAAATAAATGCAAAAAAAATTGAAAAATTGAATCCACTAACGAAGTTTGCTCGTGATAAAAAAATCTTCTCGTTTAAGGCCTAATGAAGTATTATCAATCAATTCTTTGATAGTTTTTCCAATCGGTTCTTCATTATTATATCCAATTGCTGAATCTATAATATAGATAAATAGGATAAATATTTTATTCTCCATAAACATATATGTAATATACATATATATACCGATAAGCCTATATCCAGATGCAACAGCACTTCTTACGGCTTTATCAACATCACATTTTTTCAGTCGGTACGTACCCACTAATTAAAAACAGAGAACAAAAGGATTAATATATTTACAAGGTTGATTTAATATATGTATAGACAAATAGATAATTACGCCCAAGCGCGGGAATTTTTACTCCATTGTTAAGAACAAAATTAGGAATTGTAGACATTTTTAATGTATGAATGTTTTTACAGATTATATTGATTCATAAACAGTTTTGATCATTTCTCAGTCATGTAATTCCGATATTAAGCACCCTTTTCCTTTTCGTTATAACATAATTGTAATTGAACTTGTTTATGAGTTATGGGGTGCTTATTTTCGGTATACGATGTTGGAGTGATGTTGAGAATACCGTAATTAGAACATCCGGAAGCACAACATTCCTGATATATTAATTTAAAAGATGAATTTACTGGGAATATTTTTCTAAAAAAAATTATTTCTTTTAATGGAATCCTGTAAGGAATCCTTTACCAAATATTTTAAATATTTTACAACTGGTGTTGTTTTTGTTGGTTCATTTCAATGTAATTTATTATACCTTGCAAATTATCCAGAAGGTTCAAGACAATATGTAAGGATTTCTACAAATTATTTAACGGGAATTTTTTAATTAACTGATAACTTTACTTAAGGTTCCAAAACCATCGGATCATTGTTTACCATTCAAAGAGGAAATACTGACTACGCCCGATAATGTTAAAATTCGATTATATGTTATACAGCAAGAAAACAATGCAAGTAAAAGACCAACGATATTATATTGTCACGTGAGTCACTTAATTTTCTTTCATTCTCTTTCTTCTGTATCAATGGGACCATTAATAAATAATTCAAAAAATTATCCTTTAGGGAAATGCAGGAAATATGGTAAATGTTTCAAGGTGGATAATTTAATTTAACGATATTGAAGTACTTATTTTTTAATAATCATTTATATGTAAGGGGCATTGTTTGCCAGTTGCGGAGCGATTGTATAATCAACTCAGATGTAATATAGTTATGCTTTCATATAGAGGGTATGGAGTACAAATATTTATTTATATTTATTTACAATTATATTTATGATTAAATATTTGATTCTTATAATCAGATATGGCTTTAGTGAAGGTTCTCCCTCAGAGAAAGGACTTAAAATAGATGCTCAAGTAAGTCATTTGCACTTATTCGTTTTATACTTGTGTATATTCTTATAATTACAAAGTATTTAATTCTTTTAGACTGCATTAGACTATATTAAAGGACATGAAGTATTTCAACACACAAAAGTAATAGTGTATGGTCAGTCTCTCGGAGGCGCAGTATCGATTGATTTAGTATCGAAAAATGAAGATAAAGTGTGTTTTTTTACAATTATTATTTGGTGATTATTTGTTTGTTAAATTAATTATTTATAATTGTTGAATATTTAATAGGTTTCAGGTCTTATAGTTGAAAATACTTTCCTTAGCATTGTAAGTCTAAATCGCGAATTAAGAAGAATTAACTGTAATGTTAAATTCTAATTATTATTTAATATTCTTAGCCAAAATTAGTACCTCATGTCATTCCACCACTTCGTTATTTTACATTTTTTTGTACACAAAAATGGGAATCAGAAAAGGCCATTCAGAATTTAAAATATATTCCAATATTATTTCTTTTGGGTGAATGTGATGAACTTATCCCGAAAGAACATTGTAATCGATTATATGAATTAGCTAAAACTGAAGGTGGGAAAGATATACAATCATTTCAATTTGGAACACATGCGGACACTGTTGCACAACCGGATTATTTCGATTCAATCGGTAGATTTTTATCAAAAACATAATTTCGTAGGACCATGTTAACATGTTAAAGATACTATTAAGTTATTATTATCATTTTATTTATTTACTTTATTTTATTTTTTGTATATGATTAATTATATACATTCCGTTAATAACTTGATAATGCTATTATAGATATATAATAAATTAATTTTAACCTTTGTAGTTTGTATACTAGTTTTCTTTAAAATAAAAAAATTGTGACGCGAAAATCATGTGAGTCGCACAAAAATAATATAAATAGTATGGAGGATTTCTGAAATAATTTTTACACCTGGTTTGTTAATATATATTAGAATAATGGGAGTAGGTAGAAATTTCGCGGTCGTTTGTGCAAGTAACCAAAATCGTAGCATGGAAGCACATCATGTCCTTACGTAATTTGCTATTTCAAAAATTGTTTCGTTTATTTAAAGATATTATCTAATTTTTTTTATGCTTAAAGTAAATGTGGTTTTAAGGTAAAATCATATGGTACAGGTTCAGCGGTTAGACTTCCTGGTCCGAGTCTCGATAGACCGAATATTTATCCTTTCGGAACACCATACGATTATATGTTTAAAGATTTACATGAGCAAGATGTTAAATTGTAAGTAATATGCCATATGAATTTATTTTTGTAACATTGTTTCTTACTCAATTTTACTTAAAAAGGTATAAACAAAATGGATTGTTAGATATGTTGGACAGAAATAGAAAGATTAAGGTCGCTCCCGAACAATGGTATACTGAAGCTAATGAGACTTTTGATGTGATCATAACTTGTGAAGAACGATGTTTTGATGCTATTTGTGAAGGTAAATAAAATATACGTATAATTATTTTTTTTTTTTTCGGAAATATTAATATTCTAATTAACAAAATTTTTGGATATAAAATTAGACCTAACAGATAGAGGAGAACATAAGAATAGACCTGTTCATATTATAAACATAGATATTAAGGATAATCACGAAGATGCAATGCTTGGCGGTCGTGCTATATTACAACTGGCTCAAATGGTATGTTTTATTTATTTACGATTCATTTTTTTTTCTTGATATACATCGATTTTTTTTGTTTTTTTATGATAAAAAAAAATAAAGTTAAAATATTATCTGGAAATATTTAGAAAGAAAATCTAACATAATTAATTTATATGTATTTTATCCTACCCGTGATTTTATTCGTAATAAAACAAATTCATTGAAAAATAAACAAACTTGAAATTCTTGGAATTCTTGGAATTCTTTGTTGGTACTCATAATTTAGATTGACAATGAACAAGTAACGGATTTGGATGAAGCAATTCCGGGAATTTTACAAGAGTGGCAAGAAAAATATAATTATGAAATTCTTCATTCCATCGCATATTTTTGATCATAAAATTATTTATTACTAAGATTTCTAAATGTGGTAATCATTTAATGGCCAAGGAATTTCCCTGTATGCCAAGGTTATAATGTGTATCCTAAGAAAATTTTGGTACTACATTTCACGCTTTTGAGAATCTTTCATTCGCCCCAAAAGGCAACATCATTTCCAAATTCGTCTTGTCATTGAAATATGCATTTTTTTATATAAGTGAGAGATTTTAACTGTCCAACAAACATACAAAATTTTACATTATAAATTGTAAAACATTTTATAAATATAAAAGTCTCAGCTTTTATATACATATATTTTTTTTTTTTTTTTTTTTTTTTTTTTTTTCTGTAAAGGTGTGTTTACTATAAAACGTTATTTATTAAGAATAATATTTAAAAAAAACAAAGTTAAAGCTAACGAGACCTAATAAACATATGTAATTGAATTTTTAAAATGTCAGCTAAGGCTATAAAGAATATAAATACACCGAATATAAATTTTAAAAAGTTTAATTATATTATCAAACGAATAAAACGAATAAAGATGGGAATATTTGATATAAAATCAAAAACTATAGTCACTGATTATTTAGGTATAATATTGTCATTTTTTTTCATCACCTTACTTTTTTTTTGATTTAAATTTTTATAAAAATTTATAGAACAGTGTGTCAATAAAAACGATGATGATTGGAATTTAATCATCAATACATGTGATGCGGTAAATGCAACAGAAAACGGCGCGAAGGAAGCAACAAAATTCATTAGAAAGAAGATTTCAAAATCAGGAAACGTTCAACTTCGAACACTAACTGTATGTAAACATTTTGATCTATGATTTATTTATATTAAATTAATTTTAATTTTAATATAATTATTAATTTAGGTGTTAAAAGCCATGACGGAAAATTGTGGAGCTAAATTTCACGCGGAGATTGCTAGCAAAAAATTTCTTGATGAAATGGAAATTGTAGCAACATCGCCGAACACGGATGATGATATAAAACAAAAAATAGTTACATTATTGAGTACATTAACTGAAATGTTCAGGAATGAGCCCAGTTTGTATCAAATATCTAATCTCTATTCAAAATTGACGGGAATTCGAGTTAATTCAACTCAGGTATATTTATATTTCAGATATAATTAACACTTTGGATGATTTATACATACTTATTATTATATATTTAGAAATCTGCTCAATTTCCAATCCAACAGAATAATATATCTAATGAAGTCGTGAGTAAAAAAAATATATTTACTATATTAAATTTACTTATTTTTAGTAAATTAACCAAGTTAATAATTATATATAATAATTTTATTTATGTAGTCAACGAAAGTTAAAATTTCAGAAACAATTGAACTTTCGAAGAATAATATACAATTGTTCACACAAACTTTATCGTTCACTGATCCTGAGAAAGAAGATATTACCAAAAATGAATTGATTCAGGAATTTTATACAAAATGCAAATCTTTACATCAAAGCATTATGAATTATTTATCTGAAATTCAAGATGAACAATGGATAGATACTCTTCTTGCGCTTAATCAAGATTTTGTGAATTCATTTAAAATGTATGAGGATATGGTTGAAAGAGGACAAGTAAAAATAGCAAAACAAGAATCACAGGTAAGAATTAATCTTTTATCTTTAGTGTTTTGTTTAATGAAATAAATTTTATTTATAAACGATTGTATTGATCATTAATTTGAAAACAAAAAGAAACAATCATTTAGGGGATCACATTTGACTAATTTAGATTTTGAAGATGCTGGAGTTGGGAGTTCATCCTCGTATGATCCATTTGGGGACTCAAACGAGGTGGAATATGATCCCGTAGTTTCAGGCCCAAGTGCAAAAGCATTAGGGTGAGTTATTATAACCTGGTACAATATTGTAAAATTAATTAATAATATTAAATTTATTTTATTAGTAAAATGCCCGCGTCCAGATTTTATGATTCGACACCGAACCGTAATTCAAGCAATAATGATAACAATAATTATTCATCTTCGTACAATGAAAATCAAAATAAAACTTCATCAATATTTAGTGAAACTCAAAAAGTGCATGCATCCTTGTATAACGATACCACATTATTTGATGAGGATGAACCCTCTTCAGAGAGTCAACAACAATACTCTAATATAGATGCACCTTTAGAGCCAACTCGACCTCCAAATGGTAATAATAATATTAATGGGAGGCAAGAACATATCGTAATTTAATATAGATATCATATATATATATTATATTTATTATTTATTCATTAGATGTATTTATTATCTGCAAACTATAATGATATAATAATATAAAGCAAAATAAATTATTTATATGCAAAGTTGCGCGTGTTTCATACAATTACCTGATCACGAGATTATTGCCGCAATGACATGTGTTATTGCTGCTAAATATGCTATAATGATATATATGTGCTTATACATCATTTACTTTAATAAGTTTAGAAAAATCATAAATTCGAATGTGAACATCAATTTCCAAAAAATAATTCCTATTTAATTAATTAAAAATTAATTATTAATTTGTCGATCAAATCTTTACATTTAGGATCATATAAAGTTAAATTGATCCACTTGATCTTTACAACACTGGATGGATAATACATATAATATCTCGTGGTTGCTAACCATTTGTTTACTAATATAAGAAATTGATATAGAAATTTTTGAGACATGTGTAACGGATCTTTTATAATTAGTATTCTCGACAGAAATCGGCCGATCTACCGCATATTAAATTGTCTTATTATCCATACTTTGGAAGATCCAAAAAAAATCAATAAAAACTGAGAATTTGCCTCTTTTTCAATTAACTTCTTTTGTTTTTTTTACGCTCACTTTTCCTCTTTATTAATACTTGGAAAGGCCGTATTTATTTATTTAAGCATTCGAATTTACATTCTTTGATATAAAGATATTATATATATTGTAATAATTTATTTATTTCGCATCTTTATTTATTTCGCATCTCAAAAAAAAAAAAAAAAAAACTTTCAACAAACAATAAATTTTTAAAAAATAAAAATTTATTTAATTAGAATGACAGAAGTTTATAATACTGAACAAATCGGTCAAAATGATTATTATTATGAAGAATACGTTGAACGATTAAGTGAAGGAGATTCTTCAATTTCATTTGACCCTAATAAATCAACACCACAATATCATATTCAACAAGCTGAAATAGCCTTACAAAATTTAAAATCTCTTACAAAAGAATCGGGATGGAAAAAAATTTCACACCATAAAAGTGGAGTTTTGGTTCAAAGTAAATCTGGAGGTTCAAATGATAGATTACCAATTTTTATGGGTGAACATATAATTGAAGGTTTTACCCCTCAATCTATCTTTGCGGTTATTGGAATGAGAAAACTTTGGGATGAGTGGTAAATATTTTAGATTAGTAATTAAATTAATTAAATAATTAAAGAATCCAAAAAAAGCAAATAAGAATTCGGGAGTTCATCTCTTCTGATTGGTTTCCAGAATTTAGGTCCATGATGTGCTAATCATGTTTACTAAATTAGGTATGAAGAAGGCAATCTCATTGAAAATTTAGATGAAACGACGAGTTTAACTTATATGGTTATGCAAGCGTTGGCTGGTTCCAAGTAACTAAACGCGTTATTTTTTTTGCGGTGAAATAAAGTCGCGTACATATATATTAATTTTTCTTTTTTTTTAAGAACTAGAGATTTGTCCTTAGTTGAAAAGATCGAATGCACTCAAAGTGGATCGATATATTTTGTATCTACCTCTGTTGAGACTCCAAAAGTACCTTGTGTTTCTAATAGAATCCGAGCTCATATTATTCTTAATGGATGGGTTCTTGAGCCTCTCTCTTACGATCCACCACGAACAAAAGCTACTTATGTTCTTCAAATCAAAGTTAAAGGTTGGGTTCCGTCAATACTTTCTAAAACATATTTGGCGAGACGTCCCCTTGTCCTTTATACTATTGAACAATATTTACGAAAAAACGGACCTCCACAAATGGTAATAAGCAGCACTCCCACAGAATCTACTTTTAGCGACATCTCGGTAAATAAAACTAGCACAATGCAAAGGTTAGGATAATTATGTATAAGCATATACAAATATGTTTTTATAAATTTTATTAATTAAATTTTGATATAGTAATAATGCGGATTTCAAATACCCAAGAAAGAAAATTTCAATTTCTTATTTAAACGGAAGAAATTCATCAACCTCAACTTCTCCAGCTTCTCCAACCTCTCCAACCTCTCCAGCTTCTTCAACTTTTCCCACTTCTCCCATAGGTGCTACTAGAGAAATTCAAAATGATTCAACGCCATCGCCCGCTTCTCCTACACAGCTACATTCTGCGACGTTAAATACAGAAAATGGTTTATTTCGACCGAAAAGCCCCACGAAAGTGACACAACATCGCCATACAGCATCTGTACAAAAAGCTTTTGAAATGTTCAAGTCACATCTTCCAATGGACAACTGGAATCTTTATTCTGAAGATAAAAGTTTAAAAATTTACATGAAGGAATTTACTGGTAAATCCACGCCCATCATGCGTGGAGATGGCGTCATTTCTGGTGGATTTACAACTTATGACATTTTATCAGTTATTAAAAACTTAGATACGCGTAAATTATGTAAGTTGTTTTATATTTTGTATACATAACTTAGAATATCATTTATTAATTAATATTTATTTTATAACAGGGGACGATCGATATGATGAAGGTGCAATTTTTGAAATATTTAGTTTACATGAACGATTAGCAAGAACAGCAATGAAAGGAACATTCCCAATTAGGTAAGTTAATACAAGAAATTTACCGTCATTTCATTAATTTATTTACACAAAAATTTTACCAAAATAGTGGTCGTGATCTGTCAGTATGTGAAATGTTAGATCATGATGAAGATACGGGAATTCTTCAATTTGTTTCTACATCTGTTGTTGACCAATTAATTCCGGAAAGCAAAAAAATTGTTCGAGCAAATTTGGACTTTGCGGGATGGCGATTAAAACCACATTTTGATTCTGAAGGAAACACTACCTCGGTTGATACAACATACATCGTCGATGTCGATGTTAAACTTGACACAATTCCATCATCTATTCGTAAGGCTCTATCAGTTCAAATACCCACGGTTGTTTCCAAATTAGATGAATTAATGCAAAAATTGGGATTTCCTCCATATATTGTTAACTCTACCACAAAGGTTATAAAAGAAGAATTTAATATTAAAAATCATCAATATGACTTGTCAATGATTGCTGAAGGGAATGGAGTAACAGAATTCAAATTATCAAGGATGATGTATCCAAACGGTGTTGACGTATCCACTATACCAGAAAATTGTAAGGTTGAACTGCTATCAGAAAGTTCAGAAATTATTCGAGTAACTCTTCCTCAAAGAGTTGATTTAGATAATTTAATGATTACAGTCAGTAAATATTCTAAGGATTTTCAAATAACTCACAATCATGAAAAAACAATTCCATTAGTTTCAAATTCTAAAATCAATGTAAACCAGTTTAAAAATACTAAAGATGGTACGACATCTACGAATACCACGCTTGTTGAAAACGGAACTATCGATGGTCATTTAATAAAAAATTTATCTGATTCACAAAAACACAAGTTGAACTTAAGGAGCATAATTACTCCTGAAACTTTTAAGCTATCAGAAGGTAAAAAGATTAGTCTTTTAAAGCTAATCTGCGAGAAATCGATATTTCGATAATTTGGTGATAAATTACTTAGCGGAAAGAATTATTTAAAAAAATGGGTCTTCACCTGTCATTAATGAAAATATATAACCAAGTAATTTAATATATTATGCCCTTCTATCTAAATGCAGAAAAACTTATCCGTAGAAACATAATAGGATATCATACCTTACAGATTGAGTTAATCTTTTTGAGCTTAAGGGAAAAATTATTATTATTATTTTTTTTTTTTTACAAAAAAAAAAAAAAAAAATAGTAATAATAATAATAATAAACTCAATTTTGTGTGGTAAATATTTTAATATCTGTTATCTTTCCATACAACGAAATGATCGATTTCTCGTGGATTAGTTAGCTTCTTATTTCGCATATCGCATAATAAATAAATTTACATATATATATATATATATTTTCTAGTATCGTTAATGCATGAACCACATCAAAGAATATTAGATAGGCAAACTTTACTTGAGAATAAGGTAATTATTATTTTATTCAAAATAATATCGATTGTAAATTTATAATTTATTTTAACATAATTCTTCACATATAAATAGATCGCAGCGGTAACTCGAGTATCACGCGAAGTTCAAAACGTTTCAGATCCTTCGGAAGTTGCACCAAAAACATCCGAAACACCAAAAACACCCAAACCCGAAGAAAGCCAACTAAATAATGATGAACCAAAACCACCCGAAACACTCGAAACACCCAAAACTGAAGAAGGCCAACTAAATAATGGTGAACCAAAAACATCCAAAACACCCAAAACACCCAAAACCGAAGAAAGCCAACTAAATAATAGAGTTGTTAAAAATACTCAAGATTTAGTAGATATTACGGATTCGGTTCGTTTTAATACACAACAAGTCGGAATAATTTTTGCTTCAATGTTGCTTGCATACTATGCAGGGAAGTTGAGTATTTAATAAAGAATGAGTTTGAATGATGAAATAGAGAAAAGGATTAAATTTCGTGTTGATAATGTTTTTTATTTTTTTATTTTTATTTCTGTAATTTATTGTACATTTAGAAAAGAATTACTTTATACGCTAATTTCAAAATATATTTTAATCCAATTAAATGAATCCTTGATTTTTTTTTTATTATTTCATTCACTTTAATAAATAATACATAATCAAAAATGTCTTTAAAACTATTGAATTCAAAAACAATTATTACTTATTGATCCTTATGACCAATAATAAATTGTGAATCAAAACCATTCACGTCCATATTTTCATATGGTAAAGTCTGTCTAAATCAAAATTTCAATTGGGGCCACAAAAATCCATGATTATCAATTGAAGATCGTTAAAAATGTGAGATATTACAGTCGGGACCTCACTCGCTTTATGACAAATTTCTCAACACGTGATATTTAACCAATCAAATACAATCATATACGTCGTTTTAACGAATCGAGCAATTAAATTTTTTAAAAAAATTTGACTGATAATTGGTATATTTTTTTTTAAAAAAACTAAAAAAATAAAAATAAAAAAATTCATTTAAGTAGATTTAGAATATTATATTGACAACCTAATAATTTACGCCAAAGTTTTAAGTAAAATTAGTGACTTTTGTTATAATGTTATAAATGTAGATAATGAGCGATTAATTAATTAATTACCGTAAAGTCCCGAATATAAGCAACCCCCGAATATAAGCACCCCCAGATTTTTATATTACCCGAAAGTAAGCACCATTTACCAACACTATGATAATTTTGGCCAATACTACAATATACCAAATATTTAAATTTACCGAATATAAGCACCCCTATAACAAAATCGGTTGCTTATATTCGGGACTTTACGGTATATTGACAATTTTAATTATTATGATACATACTACCTAGAGATCACATATATAAATACTGTATTTTGTGGTGTTAAAATCATGTACTGTACATAGCACAAATAATTTTACGTTACATGGTTTTACCACCATTTGATGCGTTATAACTTAGTGATGAGGCAAGTTATTAGTCGCCTTTTATGAGATGAAAATTATTTTATTTATTTGAATTGAATTTATTTTTTTGTTTCAGTTTTTGGATTCCACTGGGTTTAGGTCTGAATTCCAAGCAGAATCATAAAATTAACCTTAAAACCCTTAAAACTATAATTAAGTGAAATTTATTACTTTGAACGCTTGACTAGTAACTAAATTAACCAATTATATAGTTAAACCTATACCTCAACTTTATCATTTAATTGTTTTAAGTTTAAAAATCTTGATAAAAATTCACAGAATAAATTATAATTACAATGGAACTGGTAAGATTACAGTTAAAACTATCCCTTTTAATAAGAGGAGTACATTAAATACTAAAGAAATAATTGCAAATATCAAATAAAAAATACCCATAACTGTTTCAATCTTATATTGATTCACATTGAACAATTTAGAATCTCGATACTAACATTATCATCATTATTATTAGATTGTTGTGTTCGTGCTTAAATCTTATTTATAATTATTCTGATAGTGATATCCTTCCTGCTGAAAATATGATTATCGCCTTATAAAATGGAGATGATGATAAATTATATTTCTAATTCTTATCACAATTTGTTTTTAATAACCATAAGAAGAGCAGAAGTATTTAAAAGAAGGCCATTCATCGTAAATCTTATCTTGAAATACATCATCTTGAATACATACCAGTTACGATAGAATTTGAAATATCAAAACCAATGATGTAAATCCCAAAATTCTCGCCCCTAAAGATACACAATATAAAAAGTAGATAGTCATTTGAATGTTTTTGTTGTAGACCATGTCCATCGTCCCATCGGCCCAAATTAGATCATCGCTGGTACAGTTTTAAGGCATTATTAGAAGGTTAGGCCGATGGGGACATGGTCCAACATTTTCATCTCTTTTAGGAGAAAATCATCAATTCCTATTTTAAAGGCAGCCACAGTATTACACATATCTGCCGATCTGCAGAATGCATGTGATAATTTTGAATTTTGGCGTTGCCATTGTATAATAATATGCATTCAACCAAAATAGGATCATGTCGTTTTAACATACTGATATTTTTAGATAAATATTATTGCGTAAAAATACCTTTGATATTTTTGACGCATTACGTCATTTAGATTTTATAGATAAAATACCTATTGTTTACTATGCTTTTTACATGATCTTGGACGTCTGCATAATAATTACACAGTTTCGCAGTTTATGAAGCGCCGTACTGTTCAAAAATCCACCTCCTGGATTTATGAACAATTACCCTGGGTTATTGAAGGATGCAAGCATTACCCGGGATGATCATTGAATTTTTACACAGGATATTACATATTACTGCGAAATTTCAAAGAAAAGTTACTTTGAAATTTGGTTTCTTTTTTTTATATCTTCTTTTTTAAAAACAAATTTGATTTTTTTTATTTTATTTCGGATTTTTGCATTTTTTTATTAAAAAATGTTTGATTTTTTGTATTTTTTCTTATTTTAAAAAAAAATCATTTTTCTTAAAATAAATTCGTTTTTTTGTATTTATTTTAAAAAAATTTCATTTTCTTAAAATAAATTCATTTTTTGTATTTTTTTTAATCGTTTTTTGTTAAAAATTTGATTTTTGTATTTTTTTGTATTTTTTTTTAGCTGAACTTCTACTCCCTTGGTAAGGTCAATCTGAAACTTTAAACAAAAAAAACATTTTTCTTTAATGAAACATCACTAGCGTTTTGTTGATTAATTTTTTTTTAGGTTCCATAACTATAAACAAAAAAACATAATTTCTTTAATGATGCTCTTTTTCAATACTTTAAATTCTTAGCATCATTTTTAGTAATTGGACGCATTTTATTATAAAAAGGATTTTACAGAAATCTTGGTGTTTCGTCACCTAACAATCAAGTGATCATCATAAATTGCTTATAACTGCATGTTATATTAACGAAATAGTTCATGAAGTGTTAAAATATTACTTTCGTTTTATAACTAATTAAATCTTATAAATTATAATATTTATCTTAAAAATGGCAAATATAATCAAAAAATTAGTTGAAATATTTTTTTGTGATGCATTAGGAACAATTAATGATGCATCAACCAATTTAAGATGGTATAGTAATTTTTAATTTTTAACGAGTGATCTACTGCATAATAAAAAACTAAATTAACAAACATGATTTTTAATTAATTTATTTTTTGAGTGAATTTTAGGAAAATAAAAATAATTGTAAAATATAAAGAAATGAATAAATAAATGTATTAATTAGTAATTTTAACTAATGTATTATTATAAAAATAACTTCTATCAATTTCTTTTTAAACATTTGGATAAAATGTGAGAAAGAAAAAAAACGATGAATGGCAATAAAATAAAAATTAAATAAAAAATACAAAAAAAAAAATATTTATAAAAAAATAACAAATATAAAAAAAAAATTTAACTATGAAGGACAAAGTCCTCTCATGTATGGCAAAATGCTAGTTTTTTTTAAATTTAAGATATAAAAAAAAAGAAACAAATTTCAAAGTAACCTCCTTTTGAATTTCGCAGTGATCTGTACAATATGTAACATCCGGTGTAAAATTCAATGATCATCCCGGGTGATGTTTACATCCAGGGTAGATCCCAACTATTATTTATTAAGATGATCCAAATACCTGAGAAAAAACCTCCACAGAACCGACAGAACATTTTAGATAAATGGTATTCAGAAGAAAGAGAAGTCATGATTGAAGATATGGTATAAGTTTTATGAAAAGTACCTTTAAGAAATTTATAGAAAAACAATCTTGAAAAATTATTCATTTCAGCCTCTCAATTCAATAGATTTTCCATTGAAAATTTCAGCTTAATATTTTGTATAACATCTAGAATAATATAGAAAGTCCAATTCCAATAAAAGTCATGCATATAAAGGCTTAAACAACCTCTAGTAAATTCCAAAAATTAATCTTTTCGAAAATGTAAGTTGTGTATGTAGCTTTTTGGTTTGTGTAGCTAGTTTTGAGGACCCCGAGCAATACACAGAGTTTGCGAAATAACGTGTAGATCCTTCCTTTTTGATAATGCCAGGCGGCATTTTGTAACTCTGGCCCTGAAGAGATGTAGTAAATGAGTGCCGATCTCTTGTTACCATTGCCCGGGTCCTAATTACCGTAACTAAATTTAATTGAATTACATTTTTTAAGGCGTAGATTTTCACGTATTTCAATACCTACTTATCTGATTTATCATATTTATATGGCTTTAAAAAGGAAATATGCAATAACCCCTATTTGTGCTACTGCGAAGGTTCCATGCAATGCTAAGCAAATTTGTAATAAACAAAGACAACTTTGAAAATTCCCGAATTTAACTCTGGAAAGGACTGAAAGGAAAAAGATGATAATTGGACCTGACAATCTAAACCTCAATTTTTTTTCGTATTACATTAAATTATCAATAATAAGGTTACACGTAATTAATTATAATCATCAATTTTTAAATAAAAATAATTATATAATTTGTATAACAAAACAAAAGCCCCAGGAGGTAAACCCGAATGTATAAAGGTTTCTTATTTCTTTTTTTTGTTTTCTGATTTTTTTTTTTAAAAAAAATTGAACTGATAAATTGGTATAATACTATATAATCCTTTTTTTTAAAAAAATAAATAAATAAATAAATCAATCAATTCAATATAATATTTATATATCATGCATCAATCTACATCAACAGTATCTCCTTATGTTCCAATTAAATCATCATCAAATTCTTCAAAAAAACGAAATATACGTTCTGTAACATTATTGCCTCCAACTATTATAAATACTATTAATAAAAAAACCCAAAAAAAATTTATTTTAGAATTTTCAATTCATTTAGCTTCTAGTAGATTCGTTAGAGAACTTAAAAGCGTTTTTCCTCAAGTAGAATATATTGAAAAATGTCTCGTGATACCTATATTTTTAAAATGTACACATGATTTGGTTGGTATCGGTGCTGCAATTGAGAATGAAAAAGATGAAAAACTTGAAGATGTAAGTAAATCATTTTTTAAGAAAAAAATAAATAAATAAAAGTGAATATTAAATGTTTAATATTTATTTATTTTTTTTTTAATTACTGTAGTTCGTTGGATGGGGAAAAGAGATTTGTCAAAAGTTGAGAAATCGTGGATATTGGGCTGATTTAACTGATCCTTGTTCTGGATATCCGGTAAATATGAAATATAAATATGTATATAAATATAAAATATAGAATTTAATCTTACGTTTTAACTTAATTTTTTAGATATTCTCTGAACGTGGACCATCAATTTACCCGGATGTTCAAGGTGCAGTGGAATTACTGAAATATGACCTTCATAATGCAGGATGTTGTCACATTCTATTACATCCAAAATGGGGAAGTAAAGTTTATCCCGGAACTTTATTCACGACCGCTAGTGATTTAGAACTTAAACAAGTAATTTCTGAGACCATCGTTTCAGAATCTGAATCTTAAAAAAACTTTAATGCATAGATTAAGAGATCACGGACTCCTTTTTTTTTTTTAAATTATTTATGTGGCGTAGTAAAAATTTGAAATACTAATTTAAAATAGATTTAAATATATCTATCTATCATGTTAGAAATTGTATAACAAAATATATATGTATTAATATATATATATATCTTAAATTTATTAACAGTTAAAGGATCTAGAATTAATAAAAAAAATAACATAACATAGACTTACAACATACGAAAAAGAAGAAAAATATTCAAGTATTGATATTACTACCCCTGCTTTTCTAAATACTATGTAATGCATAATTTTGATGTTCAAATACTTTACTCTAAAAAATGTCTAAATACGATATTAATAACGTTAAAAAGGAATATTTTTTCGGTATAAATTCTATACTGCTTGAAATTTAATATCAACATCGCCATTATCAGTGGTAATTTTTAGGTCTCCACCAACAACACTATTAATTGCACCAGCAACTTGATTTCCAAACCTGGTGTTATCTATTTGAACAGATCCATCATTTGTTCGAATGCTGTAATTTCCTGAGAATGAATTTCCATCCTGTTAAAAATAAAAAAAAAAATTAAATATAAATTAAAGAAAAAAAAAATTGACAATAATACACATATATTTTTACTTACAAATTTTAATTCAACATCTCCATCGTCAGTGGCAATTGTGAATTTTGAAGTAAAAGGAGTTTGAGCATTTCCCAAAGTTAAATTCAAATCACCGTCGTCAGTTGAAATATTAAGTTCATTTGAAATAGAAGTTATTGAACCTAAAATATCTCCATCGTCAGTTCGAATATTTAATTTTTGCGCTCTAATGCCGTTTAAATTTACATCTCCATCAGATGTGATTAAAGTGATATCTTGTTGATATGGTATATCATTTCCCATCATTGTAATATCCTGGTTTTTGACTTGAATCGTATTTGGAGCTAAGGTTCCTCCAAATTGTTGTGGTAAGTATACATTAATTTGCGATCTCATGCAACGTGGTGGAATGTTGAATATACTAAATCCTATTTGAGAAATTTTCAATTCAAAAACTCCACCTATAGATGATGTTTCAAATTTAGGAGTTATTCCGGTTGCTCCAGTATATACTTGAATATCCACAGTTTTACTGATTTCGTCAAAATTTGGGTTTTGAAAAATTCTAATTTCTCCACGCTAATTAAAAAAAAAATGTATGCGTATATTTCGTTAGATTTTAGAATAAATTCATATTATTAATGTATAATTTTTTTTTTGTACATACTCTAACTCGAGCGTCATCCGTATTAACTCGGAAAGTTGTGCTGGTACTGGTATCAAAACTAAAATTTTCCGAATTTGTTCCTAAACTTATGTTAGCGCATGCATTGTTATTTATTATCGAAAGAACCTAAAAAAACAAAAAAAAACAAATTAAATTATTAACAAAAATGCGTAGTATGCGCAGTAAGAAAAAAAATAATATTTACTCCTAGAATAATGAATATAATCAAAACGATCATCCAGCCGCAACTGCAAGTCTTATTTCTTTTCGAATTTCCGGCACAGCAGCATGCAGCTCTACGTCCTAAATAAAATAAATGATTTATATAATTAATATAATCATTTTTAACTTAAAATAACATTCATAACAATTAGATAATTCGTACCCCTTCTTTCATTATGTACATTTGTAGAGTAGTTATTTTCACCAACTGGCATTTCCGATGCCGGAAATGGAGGGGGAGGATATGATGGATAGTCAAAACCTGCTTGAGTAGGTTGTGGTCTTACTATCTCATTGTAAGCTGGTGGTGGAATAGCTGTCGCTGTGCCTTCTTCTAGGATTTTTGAAATATCGTTATTATTCTTTTCATTTTTATTTTGATTCTCATTATCATTGTTATTATTTTTGTTATTGTTATTCTCTTCCGTTAAATATGGTAAGAACGGATTATTCGGATTATTTGGACTCGACATTTTTTTTTTTTTTTAAGAAATTTAAAAAAAATGTGAAATTCGATTTTAATGGCGTTTAATGTTCTTTATATAGTTTTTAAGACAATAAATCATTATTACAAATAAATTTAATTAGTATTTCCAAAATTGGCATAAACCGCATAAATTAAACTCATAACGTGATTGTAAAAAAAAAAAAAATAGAATTATTTCATTTTGTAATAAAAAAAAAAAAATTATTTATAAATCCGCTATCACCGAAATTTACTTCTTTTATTTTGATATGACTTTATATAGTTCACTGTGTATATTACATCGCATTATTGTACTCTAATACTATGTTTAATGGATTAAATGATTTAACATGACCGATTTTAAGTGTAACACGCATGCCAAGATATTTCTGCGCCTCATCCAATAAAAATATAAATATTTGTAAATTCAAAAAGTTATACTAACTCAGTTTTGTGTTTGTGTGATCCAATTATTTTTGAAAGTAAATTAGTGAAAGGTTATTTATATATTTTAGAATAACGTGTATATCATTTATTATTAGTTTCATTATACAATAAATATTTCAATGCATTTTATTACAAATGAAAAAAAAAGACATAAAAATATACATGGATAAAAATGGCTAAAATGTTAAATAAAGTTTTTTAAATTCTATTATAGTAGTTAATTAGTTATTGTTGAAATTTGTGGTGTATTTGTTAATGTTTCTACAACTTTAAGACTTTTTATCTTATCATTTTCGACTTCTACATCTGTGCTATCACTATCTTCTCCTTCACTTGTTACTTCATTTTTAATTTCTTCTTCTTTCTTGATTTCTTCTTTCTTTATTATTTCTTCCTCTTTCTTAATCTCTTCTTCTTTCTTTATTATTTCTTCTTCCTTCTTTTCCTCTTTATTAGTTTCTATTTGGTTTTCATCTTTGTTTTCATCTTTAATTTCATCTTTCTTCTTGTTTTCGTCTTTGACTTCTTCCTTAACTTCTTTGTTTTCGGTTTTAACTTCTTCTTTAACTTCTTTTTTAATTTCCTCTTTAACTTCTTTGTTTTCTTCTTTGTTTTCCTCTTTCTTATTTTCATTTTTAGCTTCTTCCGATTCGGGTATTTCACTAAGGCGTTTAGCTTCTTCTTCCATTTGTTTTGCAATGTCTTCAGGTTTCATATTTTTGTATTTTGCAACTAATTCATAAATTTTTTCTGGAATAAGTACAAGTTCATTACGATACAAGACCATAGTCATCATAACTTCACAAGGAGGTAATAATTTTTCAGGAATTTTTTCAAGAATCTCTTTAGGAAATTCAGCTTCGGGATTTTCAGCAACACTTTTATACATTTTTCTAATTTGATAATGAGTACAATAGCCAAGATCAAGATGTACATCCATACGACCAGGACGAATACAAGCAGGATCAAGATGTTCAACGTGATTTGTTGTCATTATAATGATATTTCCTTCGGATAAAATATTACCATCTAAACATCCTAAGAAAGTTGATAAACTAAATTTTGAAAAAGTTGATGGGCCCACACTTGGACCAATTTCTTCTTTGTTACCAGTAGATTCTATGGCAGTTATTAATGAAGAATCTTTTCTTGTTCTTTTATGAAGAACTTTTGATTGAGTATCAACATCTTCAAGTACAATAATTTGATTAGCAGGAACCGAACTAAATGCGGCGCTTAATTCATTATCATCCATAATGGTTTTAAGATTTAAATAATAAATATCACGAGATAATTGTGATGAAATTGCATTTATTAAACTAGTTTTTCCTGTTCCTGGTTTTCCATATAATAAAATACCACGTCGATAAGGCATTCCAATTCTTTGATAAAATTCTTTATCACTTACGAATGTTTCTAATTCTTTTTTCAATAATTTTTCATAAGTTTCATCTAATGCTACGGTGTCTAAACCTCTAATTGAAGATAATGATTGTACGTGATACCAATAAGAACCACTACGTTCATACCTTGAACGAACTTTATCTTTTTTCTGAGATTCTAAGTAAGATCTAGTAACTTCATTTAAAAATTCGTTCATAGCTTCAACATTTGTAGCTGACTCTTCAACAATTGTTATAAAAATTGAAGGTTTTGGTTTATTTCTACTATAACTTCTACTATTATTATTATTATCATCTTTCTTTTCTTGATCGGCTGGCATATTAAATGAAACTTCAAATTTTTTTCCCTTATATTCAATTGTAATTTGTTGATCTGTTTCCGGAAGTATATTAAATTTTGGAGGTGCACAATCATCATCATCATCATCATTATTATTTAAATTTGCATGTTGTATAATAAAAGAACCTTTTTCTAAGTGTTTTGTTTGTTGAGAAATTAACCAAGATAAGGCTTCATAGAATATACTAGCATACAAATCACCATAAGTTCCTTCAGTATAATATTCAACTTGAACCGTGACACTACCATCCTTTTTAAAAGGATTACCAAAAGTAAAGGTTGTAATAAATTTATGTAATGCGAGAACAAAAGCAGAAATTCCGGATGCAATGACACTTGTTATAAACATATCAACTGCCATTAGTCCGGTCATATAAGGACCAAATTTTACTGGAAGCCATGCTAAAAGAATAGTATGTATCTGTGATTGAGTGAATAAATCAACAAAAGGTTGAAAAATTTCAGAATATTGAGACATTGTTTTAAATAAATACTAAAAGAAAAAAAAAAATTTATTATTTGAAAAAAGAATTAAAAGAATTGTATAATTCAAAGAAATGGTTTATTTTTTTTTGTTCCTAAGGAATGAAAAAAAAATTTTGAGGACTTTTTCCCTCGTTTAAATAAAAATTATTAGTTATCCGCAGGAAGTGATAATGTTTTGTTTTTATGCATGAAGAAGGTTTTGTGATAATCGGAAAGAGACTTCCGACATACTGCGTTTCATAGAATGTGGCGAATAAATATCTGTAATGACTAATTTGGTAAAGTAGAGAATCTTATCGTTCTATTCAGAAAAATTGACACCAAATATAGAAATTATGAACAAATGAAATCATAGACAAAACAATAGGTAATAATAATTACTAAGTCAAAAAGCTCTTGAGAATTTTCTATGCGCCATAATAATAAACAAAAAAATTACAAGCCAGTCAAGCCAGTCAAGCCACCGTTACACTACACTTTTAAGTGGCTTCTATATGAATCTAGAAACTTCTTTTTTTCTAATCTTGTATCATATTATGATTAATTAAACTTTATTTTTTGTCAAGTCACCAAATAATTGTAGTTTTAAGTTATTTAAAGTTAAGCAAGTTTTTGAACACGTTTCATCGTTTCGAGTTGTTTTGAATTACGCCTAATAAAAATTGTAAGTTTGTAATCCGTAGTTGCTAATACCTTGGGATTCGACTGCGGGTTCTACAATGTGTTGATAAAACATGAATAATAAATTATTTGTATGATAAACAATTTCCTTTTAAAAGAAATTGTGACAATCGTGATATATATCGGAATTAAATCCTGAGATGAATATTCAAAATATAAGAGTATTGATTCGTCGACTGACATAATTCCTGCCACGAATAATTTGTTCTAAGACTTTTATGTAAATCAGTTACCATATTAGATATTTTTATATGATTCGAAAACTTAATAATATTTTTTTTTTGAATGACGTAATTTTTCTGAAAAATTGATTTTTCTTAAAAGTATTGTTTAAACTATAATTGTCAATATCTTACTATTACTAATTTTGGATAATCATTGATTTTAAAAGAACTTTGTACTAATAACTAATAAAATTAAACCCTGAATAACAAAAGACCGATTCACAATGACCGATATGAACAAATTCATTCTATCGTTTCCTGTATTGATTATAATTATTTTATTTTATTTTTTGAATGAAGTGGGTAAGAAAAAGGGAAAAATAAGACAGGAAGAAGAGATCTATTAGAGAGTATAATTAACTTGAAAGTTGAGGCAGCTCATATTTGGTATTTCTCAAGTAATTTCTAACTTCTTGTTGTACCAAAAAAATATCAAATCCGGGCTTGATCATTGCATCAAACTCATACACTGCGACAAATTTTTATTTTTAAGACATGCTTCTAATAAATTAATAAAAGAAAAAAAAATCAATGATATGTAGGATCCAATAAAATTATTCCTTAAACTGATTTATTGATTTTTTCATATTTTTATGTACAAATCAAAAAATTTTTTTTAAAAGTAACATTATAAGTTACTTTAAAAAATTCTTATGTATTTATATTTACATTTATTATATATTAACATACAGCTATATAATCTGTTTTATTAAAATTCATTTATATATAATGGTATTTCTTTATTAAAATTAGCAAATAGTATAAAACAAACTCTATTTTAAACATTCTATTTAATATGTTCAACACATTTTATATACTTGAAAGATAATTAAAATTTGTTTTTATATAAACCTAATTATTAGAAATCAAAATCCTTCATATTATCCCTTAGTTTGTATAACTTTTCATGCTGCCTGCTAAAATCATTTATCATATAAAATTTAATGTATAATGCAAATTATAATGAATTATATATTTTTAAATAGCTCTAATTTTAACTTTATGTTTATAACAATTTATTTTTTACTTAAATAACTAAATAATTATAAATGAAGTTTACTATAGGCTAAATAATTTCATTATTTCAAACTTTAAAATTTTTACTTAAACTTGTATATTTTGTTTTTAAATGAATTTTGGCCATCTGTATATTAAGAGAAGTTTTCAATATATAGCAAAATTTAATTAAAATTAAAAAAATTGATTTTACAAAATTACTTACATTTAGTTATCACTAGGAAACGGTAAACCGTTGTAAGTCCAGAGCGAATATCTAATGTATCATAAATCTATTTTTATCTTGTTTATTTATTTAATGTAGCAATAACGTGACACGTGCGGACAACCGGAAACCATCACGTGACACTATTTGACTTACTTTTCAGAATAATATATAGTCCTTCGCTTCGTTCTGGACAATAAGAAAATGAAATTATATCTATTGGACTCATTTTATTAAGATGAATCTAATAGTAGTAACTATATATCTCTAAATGTGATGATTTAACTACAAATTCATTTTATTATATGCTTTTATTAAATAATCCTAATCAGTAGAATACTATATATAATATTATTATATTATATGTGATATCCCACTTATCCCAGATAATTACAGGTCAAAAGCTGAAAAATCGGACATATATCCTATTGGTAACTATTTGGCCAATAGTTTGGCTAAAAAATAGTATTCAATAGAACATATACCTGATTGGTAACTATTTGAAATACCAGGCAATCCAGATTGATCGTATTTTTTAATTTGAATAAATTAGGTAATAATTTAATAGTCATCATTCAGTTTGATATACGATTATTTACTGCATGTAAAACTGAATTCAATAGGTATGAAACTGATTGATAACTGTCAAGTTAATTAATCTATTAGTCTTTATTTACTATGCTATTTTTATTACTATAAATATGAATTATTTGCCAATCAATTATAATGTATAAAATATGACATGTACTAAAAGTTTAATTTTTAGCTTCTAATTACTTTGTTTTAGGATATCCAGGATGGGTTGTCGTAATAGTCTAAAAATCGTATGTGATTTTTATGATTTTATCACAAAAATAGTGATTATAATTTTGGCTTGAATTAATATTAATAAATTTACAATTTTTATTATTTTATTTACAATTTTTTGTTTTTACAAAAATTTCATCTATAAATTATTTACTAACTAGCAAATTAAAATCAATATTACCATTCAGATTAAAATAAAGAAAATTAAGCATTTTAATGCTTTCTTCTTTAAGCGCCACTCTTCTATCTGATAATATACTTTTATAACTAGAAAAACTACGTTCAATATCTACACCAGATACTGGTAACCATATATACCTCAAAGCTAATGAACTAAGTTCTGGTAATAAATGTGATTTACCTCGCCAATATATATCTAAATCTTTAAATTCTTCAATAGATTCATTTAATCCACAATAAATACCCCATTCTTGTATTAAAGCATCCATAGGAAATTGAAATTCTTCAATAATTCTATAATCTCCCATGTTATGATGTGCCATATTGGATTGAATAAATCTTGGATCAAAGCATTGTATCGCTCTAAATAATGGTAAAGCTGGATGATTAGATATATGTTTTTCACACTTTTCATAACCCAACACAAAAGCCTTAGAAAATAATGAGATAAACGGTTCTCTATCATAATTTCTTTCGTTAAAAATTTGTTCTATTTCATTTGAAACTGGAGGATTCCTTCTTCCTAATGAAAGAAAAGCTTGAAGATTTATTATTCGTGAATAAACAAAGGGAGCTATAGCTTTATTTTGTATTTTAAAGAACTCCAAATCATTAATCAATCTAAATAAATTCAATAAATGATAAGTATAATAAAATTAATGAAGTTATAGCTAATAATGTATTTTCTTATCTGCTACAATTATATGTAATAAAAAATATAAAAATTTTAATATATAAATGTGATCTTGATGTTTACAAAAAGTCTGAAGATACCGGATAGCTTTTAAATCATGATTAATAGAATATTCTGTATTAATAAATGTAATTACATGAGGATACATAGGTTTAATCCAATATAAAAATGAAAACTATGAGTTTCACTATATTTTCACAGGTAATGGAGCCAAAGTAGGAAATTCAACACCATTTTGCAATAAATGCTCTTTCTAACGAATTTTTTTTTATGAATTATAAACAAAAATTGTTTTAAAATTAGAAACCAATCTATCAACTAATTCAAATTTTTAAAAATCAATCCAAGTTTCTCTAATTAAATTAAGTATATGTGCTAGGCAACAATTGTATTTCATTTTTAGTAAAAAAGGAAATAAAATGTGAATATGCTAATTTCATATATGAAGCGTTATCAGATATAAAAAAAATAACATTTTGATAGAAAATATTATATACTGTAGATGGATTGTATCTATAACAAATTAAGAAATCATTGAGGCATTAGTCGCATGTGATTTCATAATATAATTATATTATGAAGTCACATACGACTTGAAATAGGTTATGAAGGTAACTTCATAGTCTGCTGGTAACTTCATAATATAATGATAACTTCATAACACAATGGTAACTTCATAGTCTGCCGGTAACTTCATAGCCTATCAGTAACTTCATAATATAATGGTGATTTTCATAATCTAATTATATAATCTGGTGGTAACTTTATAACCTACTATCTATAATCTGATAGTGACTTCATAACCTACTTATGGATAGCTTCTTTGCATTTATAACATTGTTTCAATCATTTCCTGTATAATATAGTGGTGATTTCATAGTCTAATGGTGACTGGGTGTGCTTTATTTTAATGGTGATATCATGATCTAATGGTGACTGCTTTCTTCTTGTTCCTAATTCGTTTACATAATAAATTCTACATTGTTGGTATTGGCTTTCCATCCTTGTTTGAATGCCTGGTTCCATGTTGGGGATACTGACACTCTGTGCTTGTTTGGTTGCTAGTTCTATATTGAGAATTTACGCATATTTGGTTGCCTTTTAAAATACTGAAATGGTGTAAAAAAGAGGCGACAGGTGGCGCAGTAGATCTGCGATTAATTTCGGCTGACATTATGCCATAATTTTGGCCGATCTTTTGGGCATGTGATTTGAGGATCTGGCTTGGCGCCATAGCAGTGACCTGATAGTGTCCTGAAACTGTCATAGAGCTGGTGAGGAACTGGCAGGGAGCTAGAGTAGTTCTATTAATTCGCCAGTTTCAGACCACTTATATTGCCAGCTTGGATGCCAAGTTCTTATGCCCAAAGATCTGGCCGAAATTGTGGAATAATGTTGGCTGAAATTAAGCAAAAATAGACTGCGCCTTACTGCACCACAGTCACGTGATACTGTTCTGAGCCAGAACACCCTTACATAGTTGCTAACAATCAGCTAAAAAAATTCAGCCAGAAATTATGGTATAGTATTGGCCGAAATGAGTGACTAGTTACATACTAGTAACTGGCACTTTCCCGGTACTTCCTCGTTACTTTCTCACAACTTTTGTATGACTTTTAAGAAATTGTATTCGGCCTATTTAATTACTGGGATTGGGTATATGATTTGGGAAATTGGGGCTGATGTCAATTTATATCCCAAAGTTTATGTATATCTTAGCCGACCTATTTGATTGCCAAAAGTGCGTTATCTTGCAAGCTAACTATTGCCTATTTGTTGCCGGTATATTGGCAGGATATTGTAAGCACTTCTGAAGCCTGATCATGGTTTAAACAGGGTCGAGGCAATGAGTATGCTAATTTTTTAAGCGTCCCTATAAAAATTTTCCGTCCCTATAAGAAAAATTCATGAGGACGCTCATAGGGACAATCACGATATCATTTTTGGGCTTCTTAGCTTGATTTATGGAGTTCTTTATTACCTGTCTCTATGTTCCTATGAGTCCCTATGAAAAGTAAAAATTCTAGGAAAAAAATTCGATTTTTCTATGGTATTCTTATAGGTAAATATAGTCATGTATATGGTTGATATAGTTGGTATATGGTCGATGTATGGTATAAAAAAAAAAATAAAAAAAAAGCTAAAGAGTTCAGAAATTCATAGGGACTCATAGGGACATAGGGACAGGTAGTAAAATTGCCTTCTCAAAGTTCTAAAATCGTCAAAGAAGATACTACTAGCGTCCTTGTTAAGGTTTTTTTTGCGTCCCTATAAAAAATTTTATGGGGTCATAGGGCCCAATTTTTTCTAAGGATAACTTTCTAGAGCCAAATTATCACATCGAGCATTTTCATTTTATCAAGAGCCTCTCCCAGTACATCTGGTGTTTGCCCATCCTGAAGCATCTTATCCAACTTCTTCCGGTAATAATTTGCTTTCGAATAGCACTTGTTTACATGCAAATTACAATATCCATATTTTGATGCTGTTAGTCTTACACATCCATCTTGTTTACATAGAGGTCACTGGCGTCTTTTCCAGTGAATACTACACCCTTCTAGTCACGTACTTCCATTTCCACAAACTATCTCTTCATTAGTGCGATGCTGGCAAATGTATCCACCTTCCTTTCTGATATAATCCTCAGTGAATTCGATGTCTACCATTTTGGTATTATTCTTCCTTTGGTCGGTTAATCTTTTGATATCTATAATAATATTTATTTTTATTTTAAACTTTTTTGTTAGGGTATTATACTGAAATAGTATATACTTAGAAAACATATCTGAAATATTTTACTATGACCCAATCCGAGCTTTCAGAGTTCCTCAACGTTCCCACCCCGTACTATTGTGGGTTCAAACCCTCCGATATAGGTACATCTCTATATAAAATTCGAGATGATAGTATTAAACTAAGACATTTTCTTGGCGCAGATAATGCAGATGAGATAGAAGCAATACTCTCAGATCGTGAGGGGCATTCCCTACACGAGATTATTGATGGTGATGAGCCACTCTGTCCTATCATAGATTTCGATTTGCCAATAGAAATGCTAAATGCTATTTCATCTAAGCTATCAGACAAACAGGCTAAAAACACACTTTGCAATGCTTTTAGAGATGTCTGTCTAGAAATATTCCCAAAATGGGATAAAAAAACTATATCCATTGCCGATAGTAGTGATGCGAAAAAAATATCTCTCCATGTCTCAACTTTCGGTATGAGACTTCCAAGCATCGCTCAGGTTGCAGTATTTACTGAGCTTGTTCGTAAAAAACTCCCAGCAGGATTACAGGATAAAGGTATTGTAGACAATATAGCAAACAAACGATCATTTTCCTTACGAATGCTTGGATCACCTAAATACAATGAAAAAACAGAGGAACACGTTCGTATAAAAAAAGTTATTTGTCCAAAAGATGGATCTATCTTCGACTTCATGATCCACCCACCTAATGATGAATTAGAAATCATCGACAACAGTCCTCTTTTGGCTATTTCAGAGACGAAAAGCGTAAAATATGCTAACATAAGTAATGAGACAACCATAGCTGAATTCGAAGTGGTAGAAGGATTGCTTCAAGAAGCTAGTATCGAAGGATATAGTCTCTCATACCCATCTGAAGACTTTTCTGACAAATTTCCATTATCACGCATCTCTCCATCACACTGCCCAATATGTAACCGAGAACATGATAGTGATAACGCCTATATAATACGAAATAAAAAATCCTACAGCTTTTTCTGCTATCAGGCAAACAATGATAGGGAACCTGGCTCCAGAAAACCTTCAAAAAATCTTACTATTAGTGAAACAGTTTTGGATTGAGAAAGGAAACTTCTAGTTCCAGTAAAATTAGAACAACCCAGAATTACGAATCCAAATGATCGATTTGTATTTTGGGAATTATTACGCATATGTACTTCAGGTAAGAAATTCTCCTGCGCTGAAGTTTATGAAGCTATCCAAGCAACAGTTGCCTGCGTGCAAAGAACTTCAAAATTATGGCTCATTAAACGTAAAGATGCAGAGAATGGGCTTTTCTTTGATATGAGATCTAAACTAAAGCTTGCCGATTACAAGATTAATATAATTGAATATGGTGGGAAATCAATAAAGTTAAAATCATTGATAGACCAAGCAGATATTAAAGGTCTAATACTTTATGAAGATTATAATTTCCTCCCATACTCACTAAATGCCTCCCAACCAGTTACGGATTTCTTCAACCTATTCCTAGGATTTTTGGTTAAACCAGCGCCAGAAATTAATAAAGAAATTATGGATCCAATTCTCTGGCATGTACTTAATATAATTTGTGATAAAAACGAAGAGCTTAATGAATATATCTGGAACTGGTGGGCATATTTAGTACAGAAACCACAGAAGAAGCCTCAAACAATCTTAGTACTAAAATCCACACTACAACAGTGCGGAAAAAATATTATTAGTAATTTTATTGGTGATAAAGTCTTAGGGCAATATCTTCATTATGCAACATCAGATTTAGAAAAAATTCTTGGGCGTTTTAATAGTGCCATTCAAGCTCAAAAGCTTATTGTCATGAATGAAACAGGTATGTCTAATGGTGATTGGCATAGATTTAATGGGCATCTTAAATCACTCATAACGGAAGGAAAAGTATCAATAGAGTGAAAGGGTCTCGAACTTAAGCGATTAAATGATTTTGCTGGGTATATGATTACAAGCAATCAGGGTACTCCGCTCAAAATAGATATAGGAGATTCTCGTATAGTTTGTTTTGATGTCTCAGCACGCTGTAGAGATAATATACCATATTTTGACCGGCTAGGAGAAATTCTAGACTATCCTGATGCGCCAGGAGTAGTCATGTCATACCTTCTTAGCCGTGATTTATCGAAATTCAAACCAGGGAAAATTCCTTTTACTAAAATGAAAGTAAATACAATGCGAGAGCAACTTCCTAATCCTATTCAATTTATAATTGATTATATTTCATCTTGGCCTGAAAATCGTATTAGCAGGTTTAGCTGTGAAAAAGTATATCAGGATTATCTAGAATGGTGCGGATGTAATGGGGAAAAGCCATTAACTAGTAAGGTCGCTGGAAAGAAATTTTCACTAATTAGTATTGATCAGGCACGATCACGAGAAAATGAAATAAGAGTATATCAGTATATTCTCGATCATTCCAAAATTATAGCTAAGCTTCGTGAATCTGGCCTAGGTGATATAGAAGAATTTTCTGATATACCTCAACCTGACTTACCTGAAAATGAGACTACAGACATACCCATATTCAATACGCCAGAAATTACTCCCCCAAAAATAATCCTGCCTCAGTCAGAAAAGAACACGCCTTCACCTAATACTGGTAAAGATAAGAAGGCAGATAAACAGGATGATTCGACCCAAGCTCTTTTTAACTATGTGGCAGAAGACATACGTGCTCTAGTCACCTCAACATCTGGCATATCTGAGGCATTCGAGACTTCTGAGATTTCTAAGATTCCTGAACCACCCGAGGTAGTAAATGATAAGCCTGAAGCCAGTAAGTCATCTGAGCCTATTAAACCTATCAATCAAGTATCGTCTGCTATAGTCCTGGCTAGACAACAGCGTGAAGAGTGCCTCAGAAAGAAGGCAGTCGAACTTGATGAAGATCCAGATATCTTCATGATCATTAACGAAAAAGACAGGCTCAATTCCATTGTATTTCGGGATAGGATGGAAACTGACTCTCAGATGTGTAGTTACGCAGAAGAGTTGGAAGAAGATCCTAAAGAATATATGGACATGGAAGTATGGGAAAGATTGATAGGAGAAGAAATAATTCGCTATTCTCTTGAGAAAGATGGGATCATATCCTCCTGGCTTAATACCGATGAGAAATGGAAAAAAACAGTAAGCATACTTCAGGAGAACGGTATGCTTTGGTAAAGAGTGAATAAGAAGCCAGTTTATAAGAAAGGTGTTTGGATAAGAGGGTCTTTATGTTCTTTACACATGGATGATATAAAATTCCAAATTATTATTATTATGACTATGTATTTTTTTCGCATATCCTATCTACCCGCAATTTTCAAATTGATGTAAAACTCACCGGCCAGAGCGGATGTGTTCACGTAGTAAACATCCTGTGTAAGTTATATCATTATTTTTTCACTCCTCCAATCCTCCGATAGCTTTCACCAACCATAAGGCAGTGAAATGTCAGAATATTTTTTTTCAGATTGAACTTTTTCGGATATAGAATAACTAAGGGTTGCACATAATCTAATAGTTACTTCATAGACTATATCCACATTATCAT
>JADRCO010000363.1:0-36068 GCA_021464525.1 Rhizophagus sp. LPA8_4_AMF | reverse complement strand
AATATATTTTAAAAAGTTTTTAATTATATTTTAAATATAAATACTTTTTATAGGGATTGCTGAAAATGCTCTACTTCATTATATAAATTTATTGTTAAAGTTTTTACAACCACATGTTTAGAAAGTAAAGAATTAAAAATTACTTGGATTTGGGTTTGAAGAGAACATCCTTCTGGAGCAAATGTGGCAAGAATAGTTTTATAGAATTAGAAAATGAGATACTTTAAGTTTTGTAATGTGGGTGCGACTTTTGCGTTTAATGGATATGTAAACTTTTACATCATTGACTGGGCCATCAAAATTTTAAGAGAAGGGAGGGATATGCTAAGCACACAAAAAGTTTGATGAATTCACAGGAATATATAAAGAAATTACTTTGAATGCTAAGAGCATAGCTTCATTGATATTCATAATGAATCACTTTCAAAAATTAAAGGAGAAATTTGTTTATACTTCTTATTCCAAGAATTATAACATATTTAAAATAGAGTGTTTGGGAAAAGAAACCAAGAGCATTAATTTTCAAGATTAGTTTTTAATACAAACCTTTCAATCAGATCATTATTTTTTTCAGTTAGGGCATTTAGTTTAATCTCTCCAACTCGAAATTCTTTATGGTCTCTCAATTGGTGGACGAATTTTTCTGCTTTGCTGCTATTCTTTCACAAGCGTGGCTTTATAACTTTTTCTTTTATTTCAATTGATAAATAAAATTTTGAATTTATAAATAATAAGTAAAAATGAACTTTATTACTTTTGATTAATCATTATTTTTAAGTAAAATGGGTTAAGTATAATACATTTTTCCAAATATAAAAGTCTGTCAATTTTCAACAAATTGTAATAAATTTTTTTTTATTTAAAAGCTAATCAATTGTAGGTTTAAAAATGCAATTAAGAATGTTCTATATTTGAAGTTCTAAAGTTATTTATATGCAAGTAAATATATAAACTAACCTCAAAAAATTTGTCATAATTTATGATCAGACAATTTTTTTTATACTTCAAAATATTTTCTTTTTGTTTAAAATTTAAAATCTATAATGGATTAGAAAAATATTTGGATGATTTTATTGGAAATTTATAAACTTTTATATATTGTAAAAAATTACTAAGCATTTTTAAGAAATTTATTGTAAGCCAGTGTATCTTGCCGTGACAAGTAACCATTGGCATAAGAAATTTGGTAGTCGTCAATTTCTGTCAAATGACTAAATGTTAACAATGTCTTATAGTTTTACATTAATAGCTTGATTTTATCAGTTTAAATATTTAATATATTTACATATGGTTAAGTAATATAAATAATAATAGCATTATTCTATATTAATATCTTCAATAATAACTTTTCCTTTTTCATTTTCTTGTTCAATCTGTTTCTCCACTTCATTCTTTTCGTTATCAATTGCACTTTGTTTAGCTTGCTCAACAAAATCAATATTTTTATATTCTCTACTAAATATGGTTAACACAACTAATAAAAATACAACAATAAGAGTTAATACAGCAATAACTAATCCATAATCAGGTTTTCCATTTTTCGTAAATCTTTCTCCTAATTTTGCTTCAATTTGTGCTGATGATGATGATATTAAATTACCCAATTGATAAGTTAATCCCGGAAATGTACCTCGAAATTCTGGTGGTGAAAGTTCGTTCAAGTGTGCTGGAACTACTCCCCATGCACCCTAAAATTAAAATGATCATTAAGATAATTGACAATTTATACAGTAAATATAAAAAAAAAATAAAGTAGATTCATCACCTGAACACCAAAGTACAAAGCAAAAGCTCCAAGATTCAATAATCCAAAATTCCTTGGTAATAAATATAATGGTACAAAACATGCCGCTAAAATGGCCGAAACAATAATGATAAGCTTACGGCCATATAATTGTGATAAATATCCACAAAGCGAGCCTCCGATTATAGCACCTATATTTGCTACTACCGTAAGAATTGTAACTTGAGCTGGTGTATATCCAAGTTGTGCTTTTAAGAAAGTTGGATATAAATCCTGTGTACCTAGTTTTTTTTAAATATATTATCATTATCTTTTTAAAAAAAAAAAAATTTAAAAGACTATTATTTATTGTTACTCACCATGACTCAAAAAGTTAAAACAAGCCATTAAAAGAACACAGTAAATAAATCTTCTCCAATGATGTTTTAATACTAATTTAGTATTAAGTAACCAAGTTTTGCCAATTGATTTTGAAACATTTTTTTGAGCTTTCCAAGCAGGCGATTCGGGTACAAAGAAACGAAGTAATATAACCAATAAAGCGGGAAATGAACCTATCCAAAACATTGCCCTCCATCCAATATTTTCTATTACAGCATAATGCAAGATCGCTGCTAACAGATATCCTACTGCATAACCTTGTTGCAAAATACCAGAAAATAATCCGCGACTTTCGGGGGGTAAAATTTCCATAGCTAATGCTGCGCCTAACCCCCATTCACCTCCCATGGCAACTCCAAAAATTGCTCTTAAAATAATGAAAACTGTGAAATTTGGAGCAAACCCTGAAGCTAGTTCCATACTACTATAAAGTATAATATCTACCATTAAAGGATATCTTCTCCCATAACGATCTGCTAACAGACCAAATATTGCTGCGCCCAATGGACGGAAACATAACGTAACCGTAATACTACAATATATAGAAAAAAATCAGATAAATTTAGAGATAAAAAAAACTTTTTTGTTTATTACCTTCCAGTGATTACAGATGGTTCCATTTGAAAATCTTTTGCTATATAAGGTATGGCGAATACCACAATAAAATAATCAAAAGCATCTAATGTCCATCCTAAAAATGCTGCAGCAAAAGTAATTCTTTGTTGTCCATTAAGCGATGTCAATAATTTCCATGGATTTTGAGCTTTATTTTTTTCGGTATCATCATTTTTTGGATTTGATTCAGGATCAGTTGCTGCGATGTTTGTTAAAGTATTTTGTGGAGAAGGTGGATTTGTTTCTCCCATAATTGATAGACTTAAGTTTTTTTTAGAGAAAGAAATAAATAAAAACTATATAAATATAATATTTAAAAGAGGGGTGAATTTTTTAAACCTTATATATATAAAAAAAAAGTAATAATGCAGATTCGCTAATCGCTAGTCAATATGAACAATATGAAGATCAATTGTAAAAGATCATCATTGAATGACTATGAAAGAAAACGGAAATTTTACGCGTAATGATCGCTAAATTACAATTGCCAATATAATAATATATCACGGAAAAAGATATTAAATATTTTAGCCTTGGGCGTTAAATTTTATTTATTTATAAAAAGAAACCTATTATTTTTAAGTGAGGTTAAAAATTCGTGAGAATTAGTATTATGCAAGAACTGAAACCTTTTTCAAACGGGGAAATTTTTTACCATCGAAATCGCGTGCAAAAAACTTTAATATGAATGTTTTAATGGTCCTTCATTTATCCCATTTGTCCTTAGAAATTTTCTTATCATGTGATGATGACTTAGATTACGCGATTTTTCATCTATCTTGATTATAAGTATTATTAACCTTAAATAGGATGAACAACCAAGAGTTTAAAGTATGATTTTATTATAGATAGAGATTCAAAATGAATCGAATTGGTAATCATACTTCTAATCTTCTAATCTTTGAAAATCTTTTCCCCTGAACTTAGAAAAAAAAATTACAGGGACGATCAGAATTACAAAAATTCTTGTAATACCTTACATAAAAAAGCAACTACCGATAAATTTTACTATTTTACAAATAAGAATTTAAAATGTTTTTAAAAAAAATAATATTTTAACCATTTTATAACATTTATTAAATATCTTTTATGGTAACCGTTGCTTTTTCATCTTGTTCAGTTTCCTTTTCTTTACTCTTATCATTAACCGTAATTTGTTCAACTTGTTCGATGAAATTAGCATCTTTATTTTCTTTTCCCAGTACAGTTAACAGTGCTAACAACGTCATAACAATAAGAGATAACACAACTATAACTAATCCATAATTATATGTTCCATTTTTTTTAAATTTTTCTCCTAGTTTTGCTTCAACTTGTGCTGATGATGACGCTATTAAAGTACCCAATTGATAAGTTAATCCTGGGAACGTGCCACGAAATTCTGGTGGTGAAAGTTCGTTTAAGTGCGCTGGAACGATTCCCAATGCCCCCTATTATTATGTGGTGGATATTTTAACCATAAAATATATTTATTGAAAAAGAAATAGATTAATTACCTGTACACAAAAGTACTCAGCAAAAGCTCCAACAATCAATAATCCAAAATTCTTTGGTAATATATATAATGGCATAAAACATGCTGCTAAAACAACCGTAATGAAAATAGTTTTCCTACGGCCAAATAATTGTGACAAATATCCACAAATCGAGCCTCCAATTATAGCTCCTATATTTGCTACTACTGTAAGAATTGTAACTTGAGCTGTTGTAAATCCAAGTTGTGTTTTTAAGAAAGTTGGATATAAATCCTGTGTACCTAATGAAAAAATAAAAATAAAAAATAAAAAATATATCCAAAGTACGATACCTTAAATTTTTATGAAAATTTATTATTTACCATGACTCATAAAACTAAAACAAGACATTAATAGAACACAATATATGAATTTTTTCCAATGATGTTTTAACGCCAATTTAGTACTAGACAGAAAAGTTTTGCCATTTGATTTTCTAGCATTACGATGAGCTTTCCAAACGGGTGATTCGGGTACAAAGAAACGAATTACAACAACCAAAAGAGCCGGAAATGAACCTATCCAAAACATTGCCCTCCATCCAATATTTTCTATTACCGCATAATATAAAAGTGATGCTAAAAGAAATCCTACAGCATAACCTTGTTGCAAAATACCGGAAAATAATCCGCGACTTTCGGGGGGTAAAACTTCCATCGCCAATGCCGTGCCTAATCCCCATTCACCTCCCATAGCAATTCCAAAAATTGCTCTTAAGATAAAGAAGACCAAAAAATTTGGAGCAAACCCTGAAGCTAATTCCATAACACTATAAAGAATAATATCTGCCATTAAAGGGTATCTTCTCCCATAACGATCTGCTAACAGACCAAATATTGCTGCTCCCAATGGACGGAAACACAACGTAATCGTTATACTACAATATTGTAAAGAACCATCAGATTAATTTAGGCGTCAAAAATGGTTAAAAATTTATTACCTTCCAGTAATTACAGATGGTTCCGTTCGAAATTCTTTTGCAATATAAGGTACAGATAATATCACAGTAAAAAAATCAAAAGCATCTAATGTCCATCCTAAAAATGCTGCAACAAAAGTAAATCTTTGTTGTTTATTAAGCGAAGTTAATAATTTCCACGGATTTTGATCATTAACTTCAATATTTTTATTTCTTGAATTTGATTCCAGATCAGCTGTTGCGGTGCTTTTTGAAGCATTTTGCGAGGGAGGTTGATTAAGCTCCTCCATAATAATTTAAATTTTGAAAGTACTCTTAGAACTAAATAATTTATTTATTTAATTCATTTTTTTAAAGAAAGAAAAGTTTAAATTTATATAAAAAAAATAAGAGAAATAATAATAATGAATGATAATGGGAATATTTCCATTAAAATACATACTGTATAAACCACGTGAATATGTAGTTTTCGGGATTGACCCGGGTTATTCGGGATAAACTATATTCGGGATAAACTATATTCGAAAAAGAAATATGAAGTTTCGATCATAAGAATGATTTTCTTGAGAGACTTGAAAATTTTACGCGTTGCATGATCATTAATCGCAGTAACCAGCGCACTATAACTATTAATAGTTCATTCATTCGGTCTTATCCCTTAAAAAGGGTAAGCAAATTTTGATTTTTCTGTTCATCTGTTTTAAGTTATATTAAATCGGAAATCCCCGTCGATGACCTCATTGAGGTAATATTTTTATTATTCTTGAGTCTTATTGCAGTGGACTTGGATCAAAATTTTAGATCAGAACAATGCCGATCCGAGAATGATAGGCATAGATTAATATGTTTAAAAGCAGTAAAGATCAGCTTTAAGTTTTTAATACGTAATTTTATCCTTAATTTTTGTATCCGTGTGATATAGGTCATTTGATCATTTCCTGTAAAAAAATTTGGCCCGAATAAATTTCCGGTATTATCTTTGAATCTGCTACATAATTTTCAAAAAACGATTTTAACATTTGGAGGTTATTAATTCCGTGAATATGTTATAATTACGAAATTTAAAATGTGGATTACCTTTTTTAATATAATTAAATGCAAATTATAGATAATTTTGGTCTATCTGATTCTCGCCTTTTTTTTTTAATTTACAATAATAAAAAAATATGTGTCTAGATTTGGAAATTTTCGTTCATGGTTAATTCGCTAATAACTTCTTTTACATTTAGGAGTAGTATTAGATGATTTTGAAATTGAATTTTCTTTAGGCATTTGAGACGTAAGTGATATATTTACTTTAAGCTGGCATGATTAGGCCGAAAGATTTAAAGAAAAACTCTAGTTTTGGGCCAATAGAGCCACAAATTTCCATATTAAGTTTGTTTGAAAAATGATCCATAATAATAACTTCGATATTTCGTTTGCCTGATATACAGTAATTGATTTTATCTATTCAAATAATGACTTTTTTTTGTATATACAGTATATAATGTTCATTATCTTATTGCTTAATCATTTCAATTTCCGTTAATTTCAGTCACATGATATGTGGACATGAGGTTTAGTTGTACAAAATCTTATCATTTAAAACGTATTATAATTTAAAGATGTACATACCAATTGATCCTGCAATGGAATATTGATTAGAAAAAATTGATTATTATATACTTTATATATATACTACTGTACACGCGTTTTAGCTATGAATGATAATTTTAAAGATATATATTGATTTATTTGACACATGTAAGGAAAAAAAAAATAAACAATTCAGCTTATGGTTAAATAATGTTTATATCACTCCAACGAGTTTATCATCGATGTTAATCTATGGGACTAGCAACACAAGCAACACATATAAAGTAACATTAACCTTTAGCAATATTTAGGTTATTTGCCTTATATAGAAAAATAGTTTTTAATTTGTTCAAAATATTTGTCTCAGGTCTCATAATACAAAATCAGAAGATACGAAAAAAAAAAAATAAAAAGAGGGATTATTCTTTCACACAATTTATATTTGCTGGATTGAGTATGTGGACCTCAATTTCCTCTTAACTTTCTTTCGATAATATTAAGACTATTTAGAAAATAGGTAGAGATTGTAAGTAAAGGTATTAATAAAGAGGGTACTGTATCAAAGTTTTATTATGGTAATTCTCTAGGTTGGCAATCATGGATTGAGTCGTAAAAATAACCAATAGTATTATTATTTAATAAAGTCGGTTAACTTACCATTATGTCAAAATTTGAACTGCTAACAAAAATACATTTGATAACTTCGATTTTGCAAATATCGACATTCTACATATTCTACTTAATTCTTTTCATTATTACATAGTGATAAATGGTATGAAATGCGCGTGATAATGATTTACCTCACGAATTTATTAGCATAAATACTTTTATTAGTATCATATTTTCTAATCTTTCAAATATTCAAATCCCAAAAATATTATTCAAGTTTTATCACCTCTTTGATAAAATAGGTTTGATTATTAATTTATTAATCCAACTTTTTTATTATCTGTTATGACAAAGAATGAGAGATTTCGATGAGACAGCATGTGACGTCAATGAAAGATCGTACTTTTATATCAATTATTTTAATCTTATCCTTCTTCTTCGAATTGCCAGCCAGCTTCAACATATTGGACTTAACCGCAGGGAGCCGTTGGGAGCCAGGTTTCTTGGAGTTTCCTTTCATCAAGCTTCGTAGGGAGGGCAATAATCCAAATTTCATTTATTTTAAGCATCAATTAATCTTTGAGATATCCCATTAAAATGAAATAGAGGGTATAATCCTTAGATAATTTTCTAAGATCTAGGGTATACGTCACGTATCACTAGGAGACCATTCACGGGGAGTACAAGTATATCTGACTCGAAGTTAATTATTCAATATGTAATAAAATTTTTTGATAAAAATGAACATTTTACCAGATTTAGCATTTCGTATGAGCGATTAATTATAGGTCGGCTTTTCTGGACATTTAGTGGACGGTTACGTTATGTATCTGGTGCGTCTCCGATGTGACCAAAATCTTAATAGCACCAGTTTGTTTTTTTGTCCGTTTCTTAAAAATAGAGTAGGTTGAACTAAACTAATCTGTTCCGACAAAGAAGAGGTGGAACATATAAAAAACGAAACACATCCCAGAATCCATTTTTTAGTTCCTTCAAACAACCGTAATGATGTTAAAAGAATATTCGAGAATAATTATAATTATTTTTGATCATCAAATGAATATTATGCATGTACAAGATATGAATTATTTGCTTCTGCAAAAAAATGAATAGCAAAGAAATTCCATCTACCAAAATTGAACCTATAATAAAACCAAAATGTAATCTTTTTGAATTGATACAATATCAATGTATTATTAAAGATGATCGAGTTATTTGTTCACCGTTTGTTAGGATTTTTAAGAGGTATTTATTTTAAAATTTCTAAAATTTTTACATTTTCTAAAATATGATTTTCAATATATTATATAAGGTGTGCCGGTAAACCAACTGTTGAAATAACGCCTTATTACGATGATGAAGGATCTCCTATTGGGCCAAAGTAAGTCATATCTTTGTTTCTATAATGACTATTTATTAACACAATTTATATTACATATCAAATTTAAAATCATACAATTTTCGATTAGGATTTTCATCCAATAAACTTTATATGTTTTTCATGACAAAGTATTAGATCATGTCTCAAATTTAACTAGATGTTGATATTTATCTAAAAAAAAAAATAATTTTCTAATAGACAATACTACAAACTATTTAATTATGTATCTTAAACGAGTTTAAGTTACCTTAAAGTTAATAGAGAAAAGAATATAAGTGCTATCAAGACATTCATAAATAAAATTAGAAAATTATCCCAAAATAATTTTCATTGTAACAAGCCGCTAATAACAAGAACAATAATTATAAGTTAACAAAGTTCTCATATTTTTGCATACAAAATTTCTTTGCGTGGTGAAAAGTATTTAAACCAAGAATAAATCTATAAATTCGTCACAACTACTCTTTTCTAACAAACTAAATCTGAAACTTTAATTAAATGGAAAATGTTTGTTTATCTTGAACTATTTACATATTTAATAATAATAATCCAACCGTTATTCCCTGAAAAATAAAAAAAAATTGATAAAAATGAAGGATTTATAGAATTATTAAATAAATAGACATACCATTCTATTGTAGCCGGAGGCTTACTGGATATATCGTACACGACTCTATTTACGCCTATTTAAAAGGATTTATTGTTACGAAAGTACCCTATTAATAGATCTAATAAACTCTAACTAACTTACCTTTAACTTCGTTAATAATTCGATTACTAATTTTCTTCAATACATCATAAGGAAATGGATACCTATGCAGCGTGAAAAGAAAATATCTTAAACCTAACAAAATCAAGATAAATTTCTGACGAAAAGTACATAAATTTACCAATCTGCCGTCATAAAATCTACAGTTTCAACAGCTCTTAAAGTAATAACTTGTTCATAAGTTCTTTTATCACCCATAACGCCAACAGCTTTAACTGGTAATAAAGCAGCATAAGCTTGAGATATTTTACGATAAAGTCCTGCTTTCTTTATTTCATCAATGTAAATATGATCAGCTGCTCGGACTATTGCAACTTGACTAGGTGTAACTTCACCTAATATACGAATTGCAATACCAGGTCCAGGGAATGGATGACGCCAAATTAATTCATCATCTAATTTCAATGTTTTACCAAGTTCGCGTACTTCGTCTAAATGATTTAAATGAATTTTTTTGGAAACTATAAGAAAATGTGGGATTAAGCTAAAGTCAACAAGTTAATAATAATTACCTTTGAATAATTCTCTTAAGGGCTCAATAAGTTTTAATTTCATATCTTCTAATAACCCACCAACATTCTAATTCAAGAAAATTTTAGTTATTTCTAAATCAAATCCTTCTTTTGCATAAAAACACCTACTATAACTTACAATAGCTTACATGATGAGTTTTAATAGTGGCACTTGGTCCTTTAAATGAAATACTTTCAATGACATCAGGATATAAAGTTCCTTGAAGAAGATATTCAATTCGACAATGCCCAGTCTCCTTTGTTTCTTGATCAATCTTCAAAGCTTCTGATTCAAACACTTCAATAAACGTGTTTCCAATAATCTTTCGTTTCTTTTCAGGATCAGTGACGCCTTTAAGGCGATCGAGAAATATTTCGGAAGCATCTACAACTTTTAAGTTTATTCCGAGATGATTACCAAGATTTTTCTTAACAGTCTCACATTCGTTCAACCTCATCAAGCCATTGTCAACAAGGATTGCATGAAACCTAACGAATTCACAAAAAATTAGGTCTACACAATTTTGAAGCAAAAGAAAAAAGAAAATTCTTAGACAACCTACCTATCCCCGATCGCTTCTTTCATCAATCGGGCGGCAACTGTGCTATCCACTCCACCACTTACAGCTCCAACAACTTGTCCAATAGGTCCTATAATCTGCTGAATTCGTGCTATCTCATTATCAATAAATGATTTCTAGAAAGCAAATAAAATAAAATAATGAATATTAAAAACTTGAGATAAACACAATATTAACATACTAACCATTGTCCAGTTCGACTTGCACTCGCAAATGTTTATGACAAAGTTTTTTAGAATCTCTTTTCCTAGAGGTGTATGAGTTACCTCGGGATGAAATTGAATACCAAATAAATGTTTCTCTTCATGGGCAATTGCTGCAAATGGCGCAGTTAATGTGTGTCCGATCACTTTAAAGCCCTCGGGAGCTTTATCTAATTGATCACCATGACTCATCCAAACCTATAATAATATATTTAACCATTCGACGCGAAGAAACAAAGTTGAAATTATAAAATCGTAGACTCATACTTGTATGGAATCTTCTATGTCATCAAATAATCTGTCAACGAATGGATGTCCTTGATGCTTATCAACCTTCATTAATGCGTGACCATATTCTCTATTATTACAAGGTGCTATTGAACCACCATGATTCCATGCAATTTCCTAAATTTTAGCGTTAATTAGATGGGAGAGAATGATATTAAAGGCATTCAACATTACCTGAAGGCCATAGCAAATTCCCAATATGGGTACTCCTAAATTAAATACTTCAGGATCTACACGCGGTGCATCTTTGTCATAAACTGAATAAGGACTTCCCGAGAGAATAACGCCTAAAAACAAAAAAAGCTGATAAATAATTCACGTATCATTTGGGTACTTTTTATTTAATGCAAAATGAACGACACCTCTAGGTTCGAATTTTAATCCTTTAATTTTTTGGGTGCATGGTAGCATTTCACAATATACACCAAATTCTCTGATACGTCTTGCAATTAAGTGCGAGTACTGGGAACCAAAATCAAGGATTAGAATTGTGTCGTAAAGAGAATGAACCTGTGTAACCTGTTCTTGTATCGACATTGCTTTTTACAAAAACCTAGAATTTGAAGTAATGAGGGTTTATCTAGGTCTTTTTGACGCGAAAATTATAGTTTTTAGTTTAAAGAGGAGAAAAAAAAATTTCGAGATTTGATCAACACAATCTTTAAATGTCGATCAAATTGGGTCCGGATTATTTACTCGGTACTCGGATCGGATCGTTCCATTGTATTTTTACAAAATTATGAATTTAAAATGTTCTTATTTGTACAACTTCCAATATCGATATTGGGGCGTTGGCCTAATGGATAAGGCATCAGACTTCGGATCTGGGGATTGTGGGTTCGAGTCCCATGCGCCTCGTTTCTAAAAAACAATTTATTTTTTAAAAAAAATTCATTATTTTTCAGTAAAAATTTGTTCGATTTAAAAAAATTTCATCCAATTTCCGACAAAAGTCCTCATCTTTTATATATCTTGTTTTGTCGATCATTATAACACATTTTATTATTCTTAAAAAAAAATCACATGACTTTAAAATTGCATGCTAGTAATACTACATAATAATAACTATTGTAATAGTATTTACAAAAGTTTTTTTCAAAAATTTTGGTTTGTCCTTTAATATTAATTACATTTTGATTAATATATAACATTTATTCGACTACTTTTTAAAATAAATAAATAAATAAATAATACTAATTATTATATAATAAGAATATTTTAATAAAACTAATTATATATATATGTATGTTGTGTATATATCGCCCAACCAATCTATAAATTATTACTATTACATTACCGCTTAAAAATTAGATTAATTAAGAAAAATATTATACATTATTTTTGAATTGAATCATTATTTGACATTTCTTGTAAAACATCTAAAAATAGAATTTAATATATTTCATTAATATTAATTAAAAAAAAAAAGATATATCTTGGTAAAATACTTTAACTTACCATGCCAATAGTTATTTTGTAAATTATTTAACAGTTGATTAGCAGTTTGATCATCCATTTCAGTATTAGCATCAATTAAATTCCAATTTTCTTCAAACGAATTTTCTCCTTCATTACTTACACTTGAAATAACAAAAAGATTATGATTAACAATGATAAAAGAAACAAATTAAATTTTCCAATAACTTACATATCACTTGATATTCTTGAAGAATATTCTCCAGAAGAACGTCTAAATGAAGACCTCGAACTGAAATAGTCCAAGTAATCAGAAATATGATGATCGGAATTAACTGAACCAGGTGAACCAGGTGAACCAGGTGATTGAGATGAAATTGGTGTACCAGTCGAAGAAACCGGGCTTGGAGTGCCCCTTATATTACGTGTTTGCGAACCTCTACTTAAATTTGTATCGATTCTCAGGGTTTGTGCATCGGAATCATTAACCATAATGCGTGGAACTAAATTAAAAAAAAAATTAGTTTAAATGTATATAAAATCAATGAATAATTAATAATTAAACTTACCGCCAACACCATTTGCTGTTGTTTCACCATGTCTTTCAACTCTTAATCGTCGTTGTTCTCTAATCATTTTGAATTTCTTACGCCAGTAAATTGTTCGTAATAAAGATTTTACGAGGTCTCTATTAACATTGTCATTAACCCTTTCTAACTTTTCTTTACGTTTTATGTATTCGTGAATTCTATATATAATATGATGAGTAAAACCGATATAGTAAACCTCTATTTTCTAAAGTAAAATCATATTTAACTTACTCTAAACATTGGTCGTCGTTAATCAGTCTATAATGCGCAAACATTATGAGCATGTTAGTAAACGAAATTCCTTTTTCATTTCCATCGGAATCTTTTTCAACTGATAATAATGCTTCCTAAAACATACGAATAAATAAACGAATATAAATAAAATAAATTTCCCAGGTATAAATTATTTAAAATTAATACGTTCAATTTACCTGATATATTTGATTATAAATTTTTCTTCGTTCATAAATTTGACTTGTATTAACTTTTGATAAATTTCGTTCTAATTTTCTGACGTCAAGATTTTCAACTTCAAATAAACTATTTTTTTGTTTATTAATACCCCATATTTGTCCTAATGGGCCTGATTCCTCATGCGTAACAATAACAGTGGAATTTTTTATAAGATTTGGCACAAGAAATTCATCATCATAAATTCGAACTCGAAATGATCCATTAAGTTTCTGTTACAAAATACATCGAAATAATATTTCAAAAAATATATAAATATAAATTGATAATCATGCAAAAAAAAAAATTTTTTACCGAGAAAAATTTTGCGATTTCATTGCTTTTTATGTATCCAGTTCTGTCAACATCAACTTCCTTCCAAGCTTTCTTGAACGTAAACAATAAACTTCGGTTAAGGAAATAAACCAAAAAAAAAATTAAAAATAAAAAGTAATCTCATCGAAGAAAAGGATATCCTCTGATTTCATCACGAGTAACTAATGAAAAATTTGCAGCAATTTGATAACAATACGAGAAATTGTCCGAAACTACCACAATAAACATATTCGCGAAAATATACATCGACAATACATTCCAGCTTATGAATAATATGTATGACCAAACTTTACTTCCACAATCTGATCCAAATATGTTATTTTCATCATCTACACAATTTGGTGGTTCAACTGCAAAATCATGCATGATTGAATTCCAGCCCTCACTAAATAATTTTCAATAAAAAGTGGTAAAAATTATGTCTCCCAAGTACATCAAATTTTTTACCTTTAGAAAAAAAAGCTTACCCAGTTGACATTCTAACAAGGGTTGTAATTGCAGTTGGAAATTGCCTGAAATTTACATGTCTACCTTCATTAGTTCCAAATTTTGTTAATCCAAAAATTTCCATAAACATGATAGTGTACACAACAAATATAATAGACCAAACTGCAAATAAATTGAGAATTGAAGGTAAACTCCCGCTTAAAAGTAGAATAAAATTATTAATACACATTAAACGATGCATTATTTGATAAAAATTTTTTAATAAAACTTACATCATATTTTTAAATAATTGATTCATCACATCACTTTTTTGAAATAGTTTTAGACAAATCAACACTAAAAATATATTTTGCGCTTGAATTATTATTCTATTATTTCTCACTGCTAAAACTGAAATTGTCGTAGCCGCTGCTCCAGTAATCACAATAAAATCAAATATATTCCATTTATTATGAAACACTTTCAATCCTAGACCAATAACTTTAGCGGACAATTCGAGTACATAGATTACAATGAAAATTATAAATATGACATCTGTAAAAAATAAAAGAGTAATTGTTAACAAAACTTTTATTCTCAAATTAATGAATAATAAATATAAATACCTCTCATATTATCCCAAAGTTGTGAATCACTTTTTATTTCAGTCATTAATAATAAAATATGCAAAATATAAATAATACTCATAATCTTTGAAAGGGTTCCACGCTTTTCTGTTGCATAATCAAAACATAAAGCTCTAAATCTATTACTAGGTCGTCTCTTTGGAATTTTTGAAGGCGCAATTTGTTTCAACAACTTCTTCAGATCGATCCACCGTTTTTGATCGGCAGTTAAATAAGCCATCCCAGATTTCAATTGATAATTGGAAATGATTACACTTACAAATAATGTCAAAACAAATACAGATCCTGCTAAATTAAAAAAAATAAAAAATAACGCATTCCATTTGGAAACATTAGATTGTGGAGAAAAATCTCGTCCCACAATATCCATAGATGTTGTCATAACATCTATCCATCCCTCCCCAGAAATAATTTCAAATAATATAAGTAAAGCCGATTTAAAATCATCAAAATTATACCCAAAAGGGTTATTCCATACTCTTGGCATCAATACATTAAAATTATATATACTATTTTCAAATTCATCTATACATTGTTCGTTTGTTACTATGGCATCGTCCTCGTCATTACAAGAAAAGAATAATCCGGCAAAAATATTAACTCCGTAAATCGCAAAAGGTATCACTAAGCTTATGGAAAGTAATGCCGCATCAATAATACGGGGAGCTCCTGCGATCAAAATAGAATAAAATGTATCTTTCATCGAACTGGAAAATTTGACCAATCGAAGCGCACGTAAAGCTTTAAATGCACGAACGGTTTTTGCAACACCTCCAGTGCTTGTTGTTGAAATTGAAATGTTGATATAAAGAGTGATAAGCACAAAGAAATCTAACTGATTCCAAACATCAAGTAAATATGCATTTGGAGTTAAAAGAAATCCGTCGGCAATAATTTTAATAATGAATTCTACAGTAAATATTCCTGTAAACATAGCATCTGTAATCCAAAACCATGGGTATTTTACATTCCCATTTTTTTCAAAATACTCTTTTTGATATGACATATTTGCAAATGCAGCGAAAGCAACACTTGCAATAATGCATAAATAAATGAATGCATTAAATACAAAATTCCATGTTGGTGAAGGAGGTGTGCCATATACACGGTCGCCATGACTAGGTTCAACAAGAAGTTGGCAAAATCTTCGAAATCGATTACGAGGAGATAAAAACCAAAGTGATGCATCGTAATTTGGGTGAGCTGCCAAGAAATCAGCTTTAATGGCTTGATTTTCTTGAAAATCATCTATAAATGCTTCTGTAGGTCTATCAGTAATTGGTTCGCCAAAGTCAGTTGTTCTCTCAAGCAAAGGCACTTTATCCATTTCATCATGATATCCAAAATATCGTTTAAGGCGAATCACAAAATTGGTTGAAGTCTTCTTATTCCCAATGATATTCTTTTTTTCAATAGAATTATCGTTATCAGTCAAAAAATCTCTTACTCGACTTTTTTGTGTATGCAAGATCAAATTATATGGAATATTTTCAACAGCCAAAGCTTTTGGTTTGGCTTGGAAGTATTTGTAAAAATTCCATCTATAAATAACATCATCTTTCTTATCTTTTGGATCAACATCACGTTTATATGTTTGTAGCTGTATTTTGTGTTTTTGTTCTTCCGCAATTTCAAAATTCTCTTGTAGAACAGCAATAAACATAGTCAACAGGATAACTATCAGAAACAAAAAAGTTATTATATATAAACGTAAATCAAATAGCCTATTAAATTAAATAAATTTTATTTTTGACTTACAGTTTGATAGACTGACATATATTATTAAGAATATGACTGCTATAATGGCTGTGCCTTTACTCCCTCTTTCAGATTCAAACTGCATTGTATTATATAATACAACTGTCCAATCTTCACCCGAAAACAACTGATTATACACAAATAAATAACGAGAAATTAGTACACCAAAAAAAAAGGAAAAGGAAAAGGAAAAAAAAAGAATAACCATAATAATTTAATGTTACCTGATACAGGGCCAAGAAACTGTTAAAAATGTCACTAAATCTCATTGTGTTACCATCTGGAATAGATCCTCTCAACAATTGTACCCCCTACATATATTGACACCTATGTTAACCGAAAAATTACCTGCTAAAGCTTAATAAATCTTACGTATCATATACTTACGATTATAGCTGCAATGAAATTAACAATAAAAATGAATAAAACTAAATTTGCAAAACCTGCCACACTTCCTAAAACTCTAACCTAAAAATCAATTTATAAATAATCATTAGAAAAATGTTTTATTATATATAATTTCATATAATCAATTTTTTTAAAAGAATTTACCAATAAATCTCTCAATCTAGGAATTGCAATAATAACTCTATAAACTCTGAGAATTTGAAATAGAGTTAAATAAGGATAGATTACAGACTCTTTAATAAAAGGTAATTGTATAATACATGTTACAATAGCCAATGTAAAATCAACAATATTTTTTGTGGATTGGAAAAATAAGTGATATTTTGGCAAATATGAAAAAAATCTCAATATTATTTCTATTGCAAATACTGTTGTAAATATTAATTCTACGCGATCTGAAAAAATAAAAATATTTAAGTTTACGAATTAAAATAAAAAAAAAGGAAAATAAACATAAATAATTACCTAAAATAAAACTCTTTTCAGCTGACATATTAGAAGTTCGAAATGCCATTATAAATAAATCAGCAAATATTAAAAAGACCCAAACATAGACTGTCTCATCCATCCTACGAGCCAACCAACTAGTTTTAGCCATTTGTTTTCCATCTTGTAGTGTCCAACCTTCCGTATCATCAGATAAAATCGGTGTTGACCTTAAAAAAATATATTATATTTAATTATTTGTTTTTTTTTATATAAAAACAAACTTCAAAAAAAAAAAATTCTATATTACTTTGATAATGTAAAGGCAGAATGTGATGTATCTTCTCGAATTTTTGCAAACATTTTTGTAATCACAGCTACGAATAAATTAATTAACCAAAAATTTAAAATAACTACAGTTAAAATAAAGAATATGCTTGCAAAAGCAAAATCCGAATCCATCACACGATACATAAGTTCTGTCCAATTTTGAACTAAAAATGTTTAAAGTTTTTTGTGAGAAAAATTTGTTTAATATTAATAAACAAACTGATTAATAAATAGTAGTACTTACTTGTTGAAATTACAAAAACTAAAATCATGGAAAAAAATACATTATCAAAAGATGCCAATCCACCAGAAGGATTTCCGACTTCCTCGCAAACTTGACCAATAGGGCAAATAAATCCTTTTCCACCGAGAGAACCTGATATCCCAACTGATTTTATTGATCCATCTGCATCCATCCATCCTCCACAATATTGATCTTCATGAAGATAATTATTTGATGGATTATTTATATCTTTCCATACACATCTTCTAGAAAACGATCCTTTGAATGCCTGTACTCCAATTATACTTAATAATATAAAAAAAAATCCAATAAAAGATGTCACGTTAACCAATAATGGGGCACTTTTTTTCAGTGATTGCAGGATAGTTGCACATCCACTTGTAATAGCCAATAATCTCAAACTTCTTAAAGTTGAAATTGCTTTAAATAAGAAGAAATGCTGCACTCCTACTAAAGTAATCAACAAATCAATCCAGTAAGATACTACTGCAAGTAAATCAATTCTGTTAAAAGTATGCCTAAGGAAAGCTGTATTCATTGCTGACTTATGTGCTATAACTCTTGAAGCATATTGATTTGACATCTGTGAATATTGTGAATCCGTTGACGCTTCTCTAATATCATGTTTTGAACCGATTTCAATTTGCACAGGACTTATTATTAAACCTGATACTATAATACGCGCAATAATTTCCAAACTAAATATTATCATAATTAACATAAGTGAATCTTATAAAAAAAAACCTAAAAAAAACGGATCAAATTCTCTTACGTGTATATTATAAAAATTACTAATAAAGCATAATCAATTCCTGATGATCCCCATTTAGTTCTACGTGGATCACTATCCGTAACAGGAGTCCATGCATCAATAATTAATAACAAAATATGTGTTATTATAAGACCTAAGATAATTGATTCTGTCCATCTAAAAAAAATAATATATATATATATATATATATTGTTAATTTTTTGTAGGTAAAATAAAAAAAAATTCAAAATATATTTAAGCATCTTGCATAATCACAAAAATTATACTTGCGGATGATTTAAAACTTCATATAATAAGAGCCTAATTGGATTTGTTGGTCCGAATATATATAACGAACGTCCTTCCAAAGGAGACTGTGACTGTAAATTATAAATTGTCTGAGGTTTCCTATCGTTAAATTGTCCTGATGAGAACCTTTTTGACTTATGTTGTGTAGAATCAAAATTGTTATTGAGGGTAGAGCTATCTTTATCAGAAAAACGATTACTTTTCCAACTTTTATGACTTGAAGTTCTGGAATGAACATTAGAATCCAACTCTTCTTTTTCAAGCTGTTCTTGTGAAGCATTAGCCAAATTTACAACACGAGTGGAAGCTCTTGCAAGCATTTGACTCATTCTACCGAGACTTTTGGTATGTCTTAGAACATTAATTTTATTATTCTTTCCGTTCGAAGGGACGAATTCTTGACTTTCATTTGAGACTGGTAAAGGTGTAGAGGAGCCTAATGATTGATCCACACGATTTTTTGTTAGTTTTGCCGTATCGCTCTCGTCAATATGATCGAATCCTTCATCATCATCATTATATCTAAAGCCTAACTCACTAGAAAAACTTTCACGTCTTGGTACATCTGACATCTCGACAATATCATCATCGGGTAACATGTTATTTCTTCTCATATTCAAAAATGATGGCATTCGAATTGGTTGTAAGGTTATCGAAGATTCATGAGCATACAAATCAACGTCACGAAATGATTGATCTGGTGAATTTATGAATGTCCTTGAAGTTGTCATCGAAGGCCTTGTGGTAGGTGAATTATAAGAATGTCCTAATGTATGGCTTCGATATAAATTAATTTCTCGTCTGTTGTTATTATTATTATTATTAAAATCATGTGAAGGTGATATTGATCTGGACCTTCTACGAAATCCGGGATCAAGTATTGTTACATGATTTTGTGAAGTTGTATTTGAACGTCCACGCATGCGTATTTGCGCGGCGTTGTTATTATTATTTGTGGTAAGGAACGTCGTTTGAGTGTTACTGGGTTCGTCAAAAGTAACTAATGGTACATCAGTTGGTGGGTCATTTCCTTCCATGTGAATAAATTAAACTTTTTTTTTCTTTGCTCTAAAAAAAAAGAAAAATATTTCGTATTCAATAATGTTTGGTGTAAAAAGTGTGAAACTCTCCATATAAAAATCGAAAAAAAAAATTTTTTGCGGATATACTTTTAAAAATGTAGTAGTTGTTTTTGTTAATAAACTTTTTAATACTTACCTTAGAACAAAAGTGGTTTCGTCGAATCTAAAAATATCCAAGTATGAATAGTGCCCATGTACAATATATTTATACGAGACTCGAACCACATAAAAATTTAGATTTTTTTATCCAGAATTAGATAAGAATCAAAATTTTATATTACACAAAATATAAACAGTATAAATAAAAGGTCTGATCGTTATTAACTGTGCCCAAGATTTTCCCAATTTCAAAATGCTTGGCAGGTTAAATTTATTATGGAAAAATCGTATGTAACAAATAAAGTATATAAAATTAAATAATCATCTACAATACATTTTGCGGAAATTCTTATTTTATCACCCGATTTCATTGATGAATTTGACGATCACTTATTGAATTATCACAATATAATAAAAATTATTCCAATAATGAGAACAATCTCGTTTCAAATTTAAATTAATGGGCAACAAAACATCGATTTAAGTGTTATTAATCGTTGTTAATTCAAATACAAAATAGTAATCCTGTGTAACACAAAATTGTAATTTTTATTGACTAATTAGGACTACGATGTTTGAAAACTGGACAATTGAAACTTTGTTCAAAAATCCTGTTCCAAATCCCGTTTAAATCCTGTTCCATAAGATTTCTAACTGCTTTATGATAATAAACGTGATTGAAAGCAATCACTTCCCCACGCGAAGCCCCTACAAAAAAGGGGGATGCTTACGTTCATTAGGAATATATATATATATAATTCGTTTTTTTGAACTCGAATAAAAAAGCGGACATATAATCACGTGATAAAATTTTACGTAAAAAATGTCGGCGAAAATACATTCTATCATAAATTATAATTTAAAAAAAAGATTGAATAAGTATTATTTTACCTCATCAATGTCACAATAATCAACAATTTTTTGACCAAAGAACTTTAATATTACTACATTAAATATCGTGTCCCACAGTTTAATATTTCAATTATTAAAGATTATTCGCGGTTTTTAATTAAAACTTGCATATAATGTATACATAACTTTTTGTGGTTCACACACTCGTAGTAACGTCATTACAATTACTTCATCGACATCTGAGTATTTTCATATACAAAGTGCATTATATGCAACGGTAATTCCAATATAAATGGTAATAAATAAGATAAATAATAATATTTGCTTTTTGTTTCAAATTATGAGAAAATCTAAATTTGTCAGATGAATAGATCACAAACCTGATAATGGTTACAAATGTTCAGAATATAAATAGGATTATAACTTCCCAAAATTTGAAAAGATCAACATATAGTACAACGTCTTTGGGAATAATAGTTTCAATTTATCTAACGAACCTGGCTATATCAGATATAATTAATTAACTAATTATTACTAGAATTCTAGAGACTACCAAATATACTGCTATAAATTAGAATCTTTACTTGTAAAAAAGATACAATATCGTCATACATGCGTCATTAATTATATGGTTACACGATGTTGCTAAAAAGTGATATAAAAACCATCATAATTATTTTTTAACAAAAAGAATGGCATCGCCAAAAATGAAAAAGTGTTTTCCATTAGTAAAGTTACCAAACAGATATTATGATCCAAAACTTTTAAAATCACGTAAATGGTCACCATGGCATTTCCCATCAAGAAGAAAACACATTTATATCGGAATTGCTTTGGATTGGGTTCTCATCATTATTTTATATGCTTTGACAGATTGGTAATTTTATTATATGATTTGTAATTTCATTTTTAATCAAATAATAATAATAATAATAATCATTATTATTTTAGGATCTTTAAAAATCCTCAACCACCTATTGCTTACTTTTCAGTAAATGATAATTCGTTGAAAGGTCCAATTGTAAAAGAAATTATTTCTTCAACATTAGCTACATTAATAAATACAGTTTTACCTGGTGTTATTATGATTTTGTTGGAATTGATTTTCTTTTATGATTTTTGGGATCTTTATCATATGATAATCGGTCATATTACGAGTGTTGGTAAAATCAAAACCATTTCTAACTTATTACTGCGCCACCGTATAATCTTAATGACTTTTTTTCATTATTAGGACTAGGATTATTTATAACTGCGCTTGGATGGGTAACTGTTGGAAGTAAGTTTTTATCTTTTTTATCTTTCATCCCTTTTTTTATCAAATTAAAGTGTCGTGTCTATATTAGGTCAATTAGGACTTCGTCCGACATTCTTAACAAAATGTCAACCAGACATGTCAAAAGTAATGGCAGTCAATATAACTCAAACTTACTTTACAAATGAAATTTGTACAAGTAAATTAGGTAAAATAGAATATCAAGGGTGAGAATACATTTAAGAATTTATATTATTTATTTTTATTTATTTTTATTTAATAACAATTTTTATTAGATTTCCAAGTGGACATTCGGCTACAGCATTTGCTGGTTGGGTATTTTTTGTATTATATATTAATGGAAAATCAAAACCATGGACAGGGGGAGCTCATTTATGGAAAGTTTTAGTACTTTTATTACCTTTATATTTTGCAACGTGGATATCTTTAACAAGAATAATGGATTACAGACATTTTCCATTTCAAATAATAGTAGGAGCCTTAATAGGAATTGGTACAGCATTAATTTCATATAGATTACATTTTGGTAATAATGGTTGGTTTCTTGGAGCAGGAGATGGAACTGATAATATACCTGGTCATTATAAATATTTAGAAGATTGGGATGCTATTGATGATCGAGATGAAGTTCCAAATGTTAGTGATAATAATAGAGATTTAGAAATGGGGTTAAATGAAGTAGGTAATAGGAATAATAATACTCATGAAAGAATAATCAATAGAAACAATGAAGGTAGTGAAGTAAATAATGGAAATACTGAAGAAGAAATGACCAATAGGAATAAATGAGAGTAATAATCAACCTGAATATAAGATTATAATGTAAAGATTATTATTAATGTTTAATTTCAAATCCATGAAATTCAACTTTTTCAATTTCTTCTTCTTGTAAAGTGGTTTTATCAATTCTGGATGAAGGTGATCCTTCATATTGTATCCATTTTTTACTATATAATAATTAATTTAATATTTAAAAATAACACACTTTTTTTTTTAAAAAAAAAAATCAGTAGTATGTTATATTAATTATCTTACAAAATTTCGATTTTTTCTCTTTCACCTTGTGCGATTCCACTTACTGTACCTCTTTCTAAAATAATAATTAAGATAAATGAGCATTCCTGTAGATATAATGGTATAGGATTAATAAAGCATATTATAAGATTATAACGAACCCGTATTTTTTACGTATCCAACAAGTTTTAATTCAATCGCTTTGTCTTTTGTGTATTTTCGAAACCATACTCCTATTTAAAAAGGAAATTGATGAAAAGTCAATTTTAAAATGAACAATTCCAAAATTGATGAATGGTTTACCTTGTACTTTACCGAATACTTCGTAATATAAACTAACAAATCTAGTCATTGCTAAATAATTAAAGAAAAATTGTAAATCAAGAAATAACACGATCTCTAATAGTCAATGGTGCTACAAAAAGAATTTATTTTGACGCAAATTTCAATTATATGGGGAATTTGCACCAATTAATAAAAATTATGCCAACCATTTATAGGTAAGTAAAATTTCGATCTGCGATATTATTTTTTTAATGCAGGAAAGGAAATTTCTTCTGAAAGGAATTCTTGCCTATGAAAAATAAACACAATTCATTTCTTTAAAATGATTACGACTTATTTACAAATATTGGGATTGATTTATATCATTTTTTAACCTCACAAGAAACTCGCATAAATGTTCTTCCGTTTAAACTTTTTTCTGATTTCCTGATATACGTAACGCTATGATATATTGAATAGGTTAATTATTAACATTGTAACACCCTACAATTATATAGAAGGTAACCATAAGGCAAGTACGCCTATTACCGATCTTTGGACATATAATTAATCTTAAATTTTAAATTAAAAAAGTTCTTTAATCAATATAAATAAATATTATATAATTTTCCTAATGATTATGTTATGCATGATGCATATTTTTTTACAAAAAAAAAAAAAAAAAGTGATTTGCAATTCTTACTATTGCTTTCGATGTCAATACACAATACCTAAATATATTGTATTCATAGTATTTAAACCACTTATTTAAATAATAAATTTTTTATTCTTTTCTCTCCTTGTCATTTAGTTTTCTTTGTCTTTTTTATTTCATTATAATTTTCACTCTTTTTCCCTACAACGAAAAAAAAAATCCCTTCATGGCACTTCCATCGGTTCAAAGAGTTTTTCTTGAATCATTAGCATCATCATCAGACCCAGAAGGACGTTTTATTGAAGTCAATGGAATTCAAACATATTATAAAAAAGCAATTCCACGAAGTCATAAACAATTATTACAAAATCAACAATCTATTCAGAATGAACCAAATAAACCCGTAATTCTTTTACTACATCATATTCTTGGAAATCTATATACTTGGAGACATCATATGCAACCTTTGGCTGATGCTACGGGATGTCATGTCATAGCTTATGATAGACCAACTTTTGGTTTTACTGAGAGACCCACTAAATGGGAAGGAGGAAAAAATCCTTATACTCAAGAAGCATCTGTAGATTTTGCGGTACAACTTGTAGATAATTTGGGCTACGAAAAAAGGAAAATCGCACTTGTTGGAGTATCTGGTGGTGGCGGAATAATTTGTGCCATCGCCATAAAATATCCAGATTTAGTCCATTCTTTAATTTTAATAGCTCCTTCCATAAGACCCGAAGACCAAGGTAAAAATATTATATATAATATATGTGGCAACATTTTTTTTTTTTTAAAAAAAAGAAATCTTTATCTTTCTTCTTAGGACCCCCACCAATCGGTCGACATATATTAGGTTCAGCTCCGGGGCGACTTTTCATAAAAATTGCATTATATCAATACCTACCAATCACATTATTTTATCACAATACAAATTCAATTCCTGATTGGGAAACTGTAGTAAAACCAACTTATCGAGTTCCATTAACGTTACCAAATTTTTATGAATCATTTTCATGGTTAATGAAGTATTTTGTACCGTTAAATATTCTTCCTAACAAAGATATTTTAATACAAAAACCGATATTATATATATCAGGTGATGAAGATAGATATTTACATGTTGATAAACACAGGAAGGTGTTTGACGAAATTGCTTCAACTCCGACTTCTTCAACTACTCATCCAAATGTTAAAATGGAATTCAAAGTAATAAATGAATGTGGTCATTTACCTCAAGACGAAAAACCTCAAGAAGTTTTAAATTCTATTATTAACTTTTTGTTTTCATTGCAAATTTAATTATTCTTGCTAATTTATTAATTTCGGAAGTTTTAATTTTTTTTTTTGTTTGGAAGTAAAGAAAAATTTAATCATTTTTTTTTATTAATATTTTTTTTGAAAAAGTTTTTAATGTATTTATATGGAAATTTTAATTATTAAAAAATACCACTACATGATATTTTTACACATATGATATGTAGTAAAAAATATTTCATGCCGGTAAACGGCGGTTAAAATTGTTGCAAGTTTATGTTACGAAGTAAACTTAATTAAGGTCAACTTCTTAAGTAGCAGCAAAACAATCACCTATTGTTTGTTCTAAAATTAGCAAACCTCTACCTAAAAGTGATACCGATAAGAAAAATGACGGATCACATGAATATCGCGTCCATGCTCTACTTAAATACATAAATACATAAATACATGAGATAATAAATTAACAAGTAAAAGCTTATACCTAGTACCTATATATTTTTGTCGCGTTTTTTTTCAATTATTGTTATCTAAAAGGTGTTATCCTAAGGATTGTTATTTCACATTTCTCTAAGAAAGAATTTTGTGATAAATGGAATATTTATTATACATTTAATAGGTACAGTAAATTAATTCATATTGCTTAAATTTGTCAATAAAATTATTCTAATTCAAATATTATCTTTAATTAATTGAATTAATTAACATTATTATTATCATACGTATATTGTATTTTACTATTAATATTATAACATTAAAAAGAGAAAATAAAAATATTATTATGTATGTATGTAAATTTTACTACTAAATATAATATATAAATATACAAACTATACAATATGTATGCTAATTTATGATAAGAAGAAAGAGTTTGATATAATATACAAACTATACGATATATATGTATGCTAATTTTATGTTAAGAAAGAGGTTGTTTATATATCTATTAATTCAAACTTAATATACACAAATTAATTAAAAATATTGGTATATCAGAACATATTAAATTAAATTAAAATTTTCCCTCTTCTTACTCCTTCTCCTTTTCATAATCCTCTTTTAATCCTTTTTACTTTCGGATTTCTTACTAAAACTACAAGAAATTTTGTGCGTTTTCCAATCTCCCTTTTGACAACTCTTACCACAATATCTTGCGTTCTTACAAGGACATTGCATTGTAGTGGATATTTGTCCACAATAATCACATTTATTACCAATAACTTGATTTTCTCCTTCACCACTCCTTGAAGCATTTGTTTTTGATTTATTATTTACATATCCTTTATATCCTTTCAGATTCTCAGGATCTAGTGTCATTATACGTGCATTATTAATAGGGGACACTTCTAATCTAGCTGTCTTTGATAACCCTTCCTGTGGAAGATCTCTAGTTAGATCTTGCACCTACAAAAAAACAAAATTTGAATATTTAAATTTTTTTAACAAATTAAGAAAAAAAAACAAAAAAAAAAAACAAAAAATAATTACCGGTTTTTTGACATTTTCAATCTCTGCAATTTGTACCCATATTCCTTGTTCTTCTAATTCTTCATTAAATTCATTTGCTTCCCTAGCAGCTTCTCGGAATAAACCTATATCAAATTTATTTGGATGCATATCACTATCAGATCCAAATACAATACATGTTGCAGCTTTATATAAAGAACGAGCTGCCATTGGTCGGTTTGTTTCTCGAAACTCTTTACCAACATTTAAAAACAATACTTTCGCTTGCTTGAATTTTCTTAAATCTAACATTACAGTAGCAAGATTGAATTGATATCTAAATAATAATAATTTATTAAGTTAATTAATTAATTAATTAATTAATTCAAAAATTATATATGTTTATTTGCACTTACTTTGGATAATAAAGTTGATAGAATGGAAAAGTAAAATGAAAAGGAATGTTGGGAGTTGACGAATCATCATCTTCAAGCGGTATATCTATAGGAAATGTTGGATTACTTTTGCTACATTCTAAAATATCTATAGCCCATTGAACGATATTACGAATAGATTCAGTATTTGTATTTGGAGATTGCACAAGAGTTTGAGCAAATCTAAAATAATATAAGGACAACATTTCTAAACTTAATAAAAAAGCCCATTTTGGAGATGTTATGATCTTTGAATAAATTCTTGTTCTTGCATCTGATGTCAAAACAGTTTCTGCTGTCATTGAAGAATTATAACGTAAAGGTTTCACTTCCATCACTGATGAAATTGGGATTCCATTTAAAGCTTGAATGGCGAAACCTTCAATAAAATCCAATAAATATAAACCCAATAATTTTCTCATACATGCGATATAAATTATACATCTTGTAAATAAGACAGTTTGAGCTTGATCTGGTACAAATTTTAACCAAACAAATGAGGACATTATTCCTTGTTGAAAAGAATCCAATGCCTTATCAATATCATTATGATCTTCACTTTGTAATTGATTTCTTAAAGATCTCATCATTGCAGTAAATTTTTTTTCGGAATAAACTCCAAGAAAAGAACCTGAAGTTGTAACAGTTTTCACTATATTCCTAACTTCTGTTACAAAATCTTTTTGTCTAAATAATTCATGTAATATATCCCTTGCTGCAGATATATAAGACCCAGCTTCATTTATTGCAAGAGCATTAAAAAAATATGTAAGCGCTTCAGTGTAAGCCTCTCTGTCTTTTTGCGTTGTTATTATTCTTTTACCTCTATGTTGTGAATTTCTATGGTAAACTCTTAAACCTTCTAACCAAAGTTCACCACCTTGATAAACACACCATTCTGCTGAACCATATTCTGGTCGATAACCATGCCTAGTAACACGTTTATATATTCGTAAAAATGGTTGAACCAAACGAATTGGTTTTTGGTGTGTAGCACGATACTTATTCATAACGTAAACTTGTTTTATTTTTTAAATCGCAAAGTGAAAAAGTTAACTTTATATAAATTATTTTAAGAATAACTGATACTTAATTTTAAGTCAATACGCGAAGTTCCAATCGGAAAAATAATTTTTTAATAACCAAGTATAATGCTGTATTATGGTAAAAAAAAAAAATGTGGACAGAAAATCCTCAAATCATGTGAATTTTGAACAACATTAATTTATTTATACATTTGGAATTTGGGAATTTTTAATAATACTTTACATTATTATTCGTTTTACATTTGTAGTAATTGTAATTATATTTGGTAATCTTATAAAGGTCTCTTTGTTGTTTTTTTTCCTTTCATTTGACATAAAAATAAATTTTTTAAAAGGAATTGGTTAAAAATTTCTTTTTTTTTATTTTAAAACAGAACACAAAATAATTTATAATTCTGACATAAAAAAATTATATATAAGTATTGTGTAAAATAAAATAAATTAAATTATTTATATAAATTATGTCAAATTCAAGGTATAGTTTGATAACTAATTGTATATTCGGCATTATGATCTTTACGATTAGAGAAGAAGCTAAATAATATTTAGATAAATTATTAATTATATTTGTGGTAAAAAAACCTTATCGAATTAGAAATATTTAAATTACTTACTAATATAAAATCAATCCAATGATTGGGAAAAAGAAGATAAGCAAAATCCAGAGAACTTTTCCTGCTGTAGTACGTTCACTTCTGAAAACTTCATAGATGGCAAAAATATCGAGAATAAACTAAAAAAACAAAAAATAAAAATAAAAAATAAATGATCGAATATAAATAAATGTATTTTTTATTATTACAAATATAAATATTTATTTTTATTATTATTAATAATATAAATTACATACGATGAGAAAACCCAAAAAACCACCACTGTAATGAAGTAAGGTTGTCATTTTTATTGAAACTGAAATATTATTTTCTTATCGTTTAAAAAAAAAATGTTCGTAAAAGAAAATAAAGAGTACAGTTACCGGTTAAGGTCCGCTTAAAAGCCTGCTCTTATATAATTCATAAATTATGTAACAAGTAACATTAGTGATGTGATGGATAATCAACGATCGGCTTAAAACTGGTTGATATATGATATAAAAAAATACACGGCTTATTGATTGTAATAGTAAGACATGGGCGTTTTTTTTACGCCTTTGTTTTTATTATTATCACGTGGCAGTCGATTAATCGGAATGTGTTAAGCAAAAGTTTAACCGAGGCACAAACTTTAACTTTATCGATAGCAAAAAGAAAAGTCGAGAACAAGCCAAATCGATAAAATAAAAATAAAAATAAAAAAAACTACAATGATCTCGCATGAAAATTAACCGCCAAAAAAATTCTCGAAAATTTGGAAAAAAAAATTTGATTGATTGTTGTTTCGAACTAATATGAATAACAACTTACGGTATATACATAAAAATATTTAATAATCCAGATAAATATTAATAAATATTAAAGAAGAATCATGTTAAATTGTTGCTGGTTTAATTTAACACTTACTAACAAAGTAATACACGCGTTTTGTTAAAGGATCACATGATAAATGTTTATGATTCAACTAGACTCTTACTAACATTGAATAATAATCTTCAAAAATTTTTTTATCTCCCAAATTTTTACTTTTATAACGAAGCGAAATTATCAAAACTTCATCTCCTATATTAATCCTCACGGAAAAAACTTTTTTCTTCTTAAAACGAGGGGGGGGAGATTTTATAGATGAATAAACATCTCTTAACGTTATATGAAACGTTTCAAAATTGTGTGAAGGTTCTTGCGCAATGAACATAAGTCGTTTATCCGTAAGATATATTTTACCAGTCGCCGAATACTCCTTTATGGTGGTTCCTTCAATAACCACTTTAAATTTTATTGGTTGATGCCGATGAAAATAGGATTCACCTGCCAATGGAACAGGTATTTTGGTATTTTCATAAAATTTTGTTTCGAGAGAATTTATATACATACTCATATTTACATGTAAAATTACAATAAATAATTATAAAGAAATTATTTATGAAAGAAGAGAGAAAAAAAAAAAAGATTTAAAATAAGAAAGATTTATACTAATATATAAATAAAAATTTCAATTCATTTCCATTTATATTATTTCTATGTATGCTAGATAAATCTAAAATCTAAAAATTTAATATAAATCATAGGAACGTGGGTATAAATTTTTTATTCGTATTACTAATAAGTTTTCATTAATGTTATCAAATCAAGTCGAATGAGAATCACCCGTTTTACGAAAATGATTGATTACGCGTTTTGTTTTCGTTTCCATAATCTCCTTACAACCACCTACAATTACGAATAATGATAATTGAACATACAACCTTTATTTATTGACTAATTTGATCATTTTAATCATCGTTTATTACTTTATTTGCAATACGAGGAACAAATCGTTCTCTGTTTTCTTTATATAGAATTTTAGAATTCTAGAAAATTTTAATATTTACATCGCAAATCTGTTCTTTAATAGACAGTGTAAGTGTAACTGTGTAACAAGTACTTGCATTATAGCAAACTGCCTACGTTATCTGTATCACCTTACTTTTCTTGAACCCGTATACAGTAACACGAGGAGAGTCAAACTGAATTCTTTTTCCTCTATACTAATGTTAGTTATGGCGTAGCCAAGTATAGAGATCTAATGCATATACGCAAGCTACAACTTCAGAGGTTTGTTTGATCCCTGCATGAGTTTTAATTACTTATAATAGAGTTTTAGTGTTATAATATCAGGTCGTAATGAGATACTACCGAGTACCGAGGTAGGGAACATAACGGAACATTACATTGGTTCATGTCATCATGTGATTTAGCAATTAATACATCATTTTTATTACTATGCGTTCTGATTGGTATGATTGGTATACTATTGGTATAAATATGGCACTAATCAAAATCGACTATAAATTTGATTTATAGCTAATTTTAGGATTAGGTGGCAGTTATTTATGTCAGGTAAGTATATTAGTTATTTTTTAAGCCGCGGTGACAAGTTTAAAATTTTAAGTGTCCCAAAATCTGTCCAAAACTTGTACGAGACTTGACCAAAAATTATACAATTGATTCTAAAGCTATAACGGTACTTAATTCGATTGTTGATCGAGGAATTGGCTTTGCTTAATGGCTTAGCAAGCTTACCTGTAACGATCATTTTATAAAATAAAATAGTAAAATAGTTACACAGTATGGTAATCATAAATTCTTTATCTGTCAAATCATCTTTTTGCATTAAATATCCTGTCCCATCTAAAAAAAAAAAGATTAATCTTTTTTTTCTCTCTCTCTCTTTTTCAAATAAAAAGAATGGATATAATAAGTCAACTTCCGGATCGTTTATTATTCGCAATACCAAAAAAAGGACGACTTCATGAACATTGTATATCTTTACTTAAAGGAGCTGATATAAATTTTCATCGTCATAATAGGTTAGATATCGCTTTAGTAAAAAATTTACCTATCGCACTTATATTCCTTCCAGCGGCTGATATCGCAAAATTTGTTGGAGAAGGAAATGTTGATCTGGGTATAACAGGACAAGATATGGTAGAAGAATGTGAAGTTGCTGATAAAATTGATGAAATTATGGAATTAGGTTTTGGTCATTGTAAATTACAAGTACAAGTACCTATTAAAAGTGGTATAAATAAAGTTGAAGAATTAGTCGGTAAAAAAGTTGTAACTAGTTTTGATATTTTATCTTCAAAATATTTTTCACAATTAGATAAAGATCATTTAACTGATGAAGAAAAAGCTGAAGGTAAAAAAACTAAAATTGAATATGTTAGTGGTAGTGTTGAAGCTGCCTGCGCTCTTGGATTGGCTGATGGTATCGGTAAGTTGATTGGAAATATATTTAAAAGTATAGTATCATTATAAAAGAAATTTTATTAATTTAAAAAAAATTTTAAATTTTTATTTAAATTATTTAGTCGATTTAGTTGGTAAGTGTTTAGTTAATTAATTATTTAATTAATTATTTAAAAATTTTTTTTTTTTTTTTTTTTTCTCTATATACTTAAACTAATAAATTAACTTTCTTTCTCCTACTCCTACTCATCATTTATATTAGAAACCGGAGAAACAATGAAAGTAGCAGGTTTACATGCAATTTCAACAGTACTTGAAACACAAGCCATTTTAATTCGAAACAAAAACCCTTCCAATCCATATTTAGTTTCTAAAATAACTTCTCGACTTAAGGGTGTAATAGCAGCAAAAAAATATGTTTTATTAAATTATAATATTATAAGAGATAATCTTAAAGAAGCAGCAAAAATTACACCAGGTCGTCAAGCTCCTACGATTAGTCCTTTAGAAGATGGTAATTGGGTTGAAGTTCAAAGTATGGTAGTAAAAGAAGAAGTAGCTGAAATTATGGATAAATTGGAAGAAATTGGTGCAAGAGATATTATGTTGTTTAAGATTGATAATTGTAGAGTTTAAAAAAAAAATAATTTTTAATTTTCTGTATTTTTCTTATTTAAAGATCAGAATGTTTTTAAGGTTAGAGAAGGTTAAGGGAAGTTAGGGACAAGAGTTTTATGATGCTCTTAAAAAGTGTATATATATTACAATAAATTCAGTATCCATAAATATTTAATTTAATTTAATCTTTATCTTAATTAAAGTTTTCCTTTCAGTGATAAATCACCACATTCATCCATAATTTCTAATCCACGAATCATAATGGGTTTAAACATTTTTGCGTAAGTTTTAGCTTGAGCGGAACTAGCTTGATTCCTAGCAATTCTAGCTGCAATGCCTTGAGTGATAACTGCCAACTTTATAAATTTCAATTAATCAGATTGAATAATAAATAAAAATTTAATAAAGATAAAAATAATTGAACTTACCCTAAAAAATGAAAATACAACACAAAATTCAAATTTATATATAGGATAATTTCTTTTTGCCTTATCACAATATAATTTAATTAATTCATTAGCAGGAGGAATTGGTAAATCAGGAATATCAAATAAACCTATCATTTTCTCTGAATCATTTTCTTTTGTATAAAAATTCATCAATAGATTTGCTAAATCTGATAAAGGATGTCCAATTGTTGACAATTCCCAATCTAAAACTCCAATAACCTTCGGTTCTGTTGGATGGAATACCAGATTATCCAACTAATAAAAAAAAATTATTATTAATTATGTGTGTATATGTACGTTTATTATTATTATTATTATATAATTTTGTCCAGTGTTGGCCAATTGGACCAACTGGACTGATAAAACTGGACTTATAAAACCGGACTATTAGACATTTACTTATAGTTCAAGTCCAATTAAAAAAATAACTGAAATTATAAAGTGACCAACATTGATTTTACCTTAAAATCTCCATGTACAACGGTAGTTTCATCATCAACTTCATTCTTTTTAAACCATCTAATCATATCATCAAGTCTAGGTAATGGACCAACTTCATTACCATTTTCATCTTTAATATTAGCTTGAATCGTTGATACTTTAACCAAAGAACGAAATTGACGTGAATAAAATCCCGAAGATTTTCCATAATTCTCTAATCCAATTGCTTTATAATCAACTGAATGAAGTTTAGCTAATGTATCAATAGCTGAATACCAGCTAAAAAAAATCCGAGTTAAAGAACAATTATGATCTATTTTTTTTTTTATATAATAAAATAAAAAAAAATACCATTTATATCGATCTTCTGGAGAAAGGGATAATAATCGAACATCATCAAAAATTCTTCCTTCTAAAAATTCCATCACCTAAGAAAAAAAAAATCTTTAATTAAATAATTATATAAAAGAAAAACAATATATTAAAGGGATGATTACATAGAAAGGAGTTCCTAAGATTGAATTATCTTCACATAAAAGATAAACTTTGGGAACAGGAACATTGGTATTTTTGCCTAATGCATCCAATACACAAAATTCTCGTTCAACAGCATGAGCAGTACTTGAAAGTAAAGAACCTGGCGGTTTTTTTCGGAGTACATATCGTGTCTTACTGATATAAATTAAGGTAATTAAGAATAATTAAAGTAATTAAGGTAATTAAGAGTAATTAAAGTAATTAAGGTAATTAAGAGTAATTAAATTAAAGTAATCATGATTAGAGTAATTAGGGTAATTAGTAATAATTTAGAGTAATTAAAGTATTCCAAAATAATTAAAGTAATTAGGAATAATTAGTAAGCATTTAGTTATTAAAGTTCATCTTACTTTGCATCAATCAAAAGATAAGTTGGATTACTTTGTCCAAATTTAAATTGGCGAACTATTAAAGGAGGTTTGAAATTTGAAATTTTTGTTAACAAATATTTTTCAAGATTTGAAACATTTATTTGCAATCTATAAAATTGTAAATGAATATATACATTTATATTAAAAAAAATAAGGTTCTAACAAAGCTCTCAAGAAATAAACAAAAAATAAAGTTTATTCACCGAACTTCGGTTGTGCCTTGAGCATTTGTCATTTTTTTGTTTTTTTCTTCTCAGAATGATCATCTGATTATCAAATAATTTTTTTTTAAAAAAAAAAAAATTGTACGTATCACGATTGTGTTACACTGAGAATGCTACGAGCAAGGTTCGGTTTTTAAACCCGATTTCATAGAGACAAGACAAAGACTTATTCGACTTATTTCAGATCTACTTGTCACACCAATGCATATCAATATAATTTGTTAAATTTAATATTGTTTTTTAATTATGGGGTGTGATCGTTAATGCAGTGATAAATTTCTTTTAAGTTAAAATTACTTTATTGAGGTTGATATTTTATTTTGTTTATTTTTTTCTCCATTCACACTATGACCTTGTCATTTAAATTCATAATTTATTTAAAATTTATAAATAAAATTTCCTATTTCAGATGATGGAAAATTTATCGGTTTACAATTGAAATCAGGTTTTTTTTTTACTACTTTGTTAGTAAAAATGGAAAATCTCGCTAAGACTTAATTCCTCGGACCGATTGGAAAACCGGAATTGTTTTTCTTTTAGAAAATTATACGATTCAAATATTTCCCGACCCAATCAACATCTCGAATTTAGGTTTATACAAATTCGAATACTCAAAAAAAAAAAAAAAAAAAAAATTTCCTCTTAAAATCTTAATAATCTCATCTCTCAAGAAATATTAACGAAAAAAAAAACAATTAATAATAATAATAAATACGTCATGGATTCATTATGTAATTGTCGGGTTTCTTGGCAATCAACTTGACTGCTAATTAGTATACCCGGACTCCAAAGTTGTCTAAACTTTATTATTTACCATTATGACAATGATTTACTACACTTTCTTTGGAAGGGACCATTATATATGTCAAACCTTATTTTCATGAAAATTTCAGATTTCATAAGGATAAAGGAATGAGGGGAGGGTTTTTTAAATTTAAACAGTTTTTTTTTTTTTTTTTTATACAAAAAAAAGCGAAAGAAAAAAAAAAATTTT
>JADRCO010000362.1:0-36085 GCA_021464525.1 Rhizophagus sp. LPA8_4_AMF | reverse complement strand
CAACCTAGATCAGCCTGCATTAAGATGTGAGCCGGCTAGAATTATCAAATATTTCTTACTATAATTGGTAATTTTTTATCTGGAATAAAATTTGAAATTTGATACCATTCTAATTTTGTCACGTGACTATTATAATATTAAAGTTAGGGCAATATTTGTTTTTTGTCGTGTTATTTCATTCTTACGGAAACCAATCTAAGTATTAAGCAAAAGTATCTGTCGTAAGTCCCTAAATAGTGCTAGGACTTTTGTTCAATTTACTGACAATCAAATTAAGCGACAGCTGAATTATTTACATTCGAATCATCGTTATTTATATAGTAATATATTTTTATTTTATGAACAAGTAATCCTATTTTCTATCATAACACGCATAAATTAGTTTTTGACTTTTAAACATTAGCAAGATTTTTTTATAAACTATATAGTTCATTTTTAATGATTCAAAAAATTCAGTTTTCAATCAGAGCATATTGCATATTTTATATACAGTATGGTAATTTACAGATATTAGATATATAGTTTGATAAAAATGAATTTATATTATTTGCATTTCAAATTAAATAAAAATTATTTGTATTTAAGTAATATATTTATTTTGTCAGTGATTTGAAAAACATCATGTAGGTTTAATAATTGACCAATAATTCAATCGAGTGAATCTGCAGCAGAATTAGCATATGTTTAGATATACTTTATTCGATTAAATCGGAACATTTAGTCTAAGCGTTAGTGCTTGGCCCTCAGTAATAATAAAGAGAGATATTGGAAAAAAAAAAAAAAATTGGAAACATTCATTACAAAGTTATTATTACAAAATTTCAGAGCATTCATCATCCATTTTAAAATAAAAGAAATTCAATGCAAAAAAAATTTAAATATTTTTAAGCGCAGAAGAACTAAATATAAAGTATATAGAGTACAATTAAAAACCTAAATTTAAATGTTTTTTTTTGACTATAAATGATATCTATTTTATGCTAAAAAAATAAAATTAATTTCGTTCATTTGTAACGTGATGATCGACCAAAACTGATTTAGATTATCCGAATTGTCGTGTAACATGTTCTCATACAGAATAAAAGTCATTGTTCAAAAATTTAAAGTGTTACAATTAATAAAGTGTTACAAGAGAAAAGCTCGCCGAAAATCAAGTTTTTTTTTATTTTTCTTGACCAATTATATAATTATACTCTTTGTTAATTTAAATAATATTCATAAAAACTTTGATTGTTAAAAATAAAATTATGATGTTATCAATGATCATATATTAATAAATAGAGAAAGATACAAATAAATATTTTACTATAATTATTTATGGAGAATAATAAATAATGGAAATGTTTTAACATATTGTTTTCAAGTTATTTAAGCTTATATATTGTTAACACGATTTCATTGGGGTAAAAATAACAAGCTGCGATCTCTTGAATCATTGTAATTGCTCAGTCCCGTAGTTAAGCGTGTACATCTTATACAAATGCGTTAATAATAATTTATAAGCATGTCTTCTTGAACTTTTTAGGAACAAAAATCTCGTAATGAATGGAAAAATAATGGAGAAATTGAAAGTTTTTAAAGTGTAACCATTTTTCATGTCTGACGTACAATAATACATAAACCAACTTATTGTGACAATCTTTCGTTGTAAGAAATTTAAATCTACTTCAATAGGAATGAATAACTAGATTTCTGAGATATGATTGTTACATAAGTCTTAATAATGACATTTTTAGTTTTTAAAAGTAGAGTTTAAATTCGTTATAAACAAAATGATTTGTTAGTTGATCATGGTCACATAATTACACAAAGACACAAAAAGAAAAAATAGGTAAAGAAGGAAAAGAGGGATTATTAATCGATTTAAACTCCTCACACGACATGATGTTACATGCAGATCTATTTTTCAATCGGAGCTTATAACCGTTTTTTCTTTTTTAGTAAGAATTAATGAACGTTTAAGAAAAAAATTTATCTGATGATGGCCGAAAATCATAATTGAAATTAATCGACTTCGTCGATTTAAATATTAAGAGGACATCATTGTATATATAATTTTATTGTAAAAAATAAAAATTCTTTAAACAAAAATACTTATAAGCCGTACTAATTTTTGTCGCGAAAAGTTGCTTTGCATTTTCATAAGTTATACTGACCAAATGTATGCTTTTTTTCGCTCACTCATATACAGTATGATACCGAATTTTAAGCGCGCTTTTTGTTACATTGATATTCAGAAGACGGTTCAAAAATCAACCTCAATAGGTAATTTAATTAACAACGTTTGCTAATCTTGCATACAGATACCTTTTTTAATCCGATATGGTCTTCCTAAAATATAAATTAGATTTACCAGTTTATTTAGTTTATTTCTCCACGTAATTGCCATACGAATACACCCTGCAAGTCATCTACAATATATTGGTCATGTTTATTGTTTAAAAAAAATCATTATGAGTCTGACAAATAAATAAATAAATAAAAGTAAGATAAAGTATTTACAATACATCTATAAATATCAGATAAACAAAAACAATAAAACTTTTTCCTCCATTTTATTAGAACAAGTTTTGGATATAACCATACTCGGTGGCGGAAATCCGAATAATGAATGAAAGCTTAAATATCCATCCGTGTAACATTTTTAATTTATTGTAAAATAAATAAAATGTTAATAGTAATGCTTTTTTTTTTATAAAAAATGTCGGATATTTTTGTCTGATAAGACCACTCAATATATCTTAAAAGTTTCGACTCAAAATTGCGGAGTAAAAAAAAACAAATGCGCATATTGAAATTCCCGCCTGCGATTTCCTGTTTAAATAGTACGCAGTAACTGTTGGGGTTTTTTTATTTCCCTGTACGGTTAATCTGATAAAAATAAATTACGTATGGGATGAAAGAGATGACAAATTGTATTATTCTCTTATTCTCAAATCCATTCTCAAGTTTATTCTCAAATTTTAATGATGACGCAACTTATATTAATCGGAAGATATATAAACAGAGAGTTCTATCTTTTCTTTTTTTTTTCCCAAAAAAAAAAAATATATATATATATATATATCAGCAGAAGTCATATACTTTATTATTCTTTCCTCAAACGATATAAATCATTTACATATACTATACATCATTATAAATAAAAGATAACGATAAATGGTTTCTGTATCTTCGAATCGTAGAATTAATAATACGAGAAGGAGAAGGTTGATCCGACGAAATAGAAGACTAATAAATTTGATAAATAATGCCGCAACTATAAGGAGTATGCAGCAGATGCCTCCGCAAAATACAGATAACGAATTTGCAAAAATTCTGTTTGGAGGTTGTCCCTTTCATTAATATCAAAATATTAAGTTTTACCTAAAGAGTAATTCGGCTATCAATCCGCAGATTGCAGTTTTTTTTTTTTTTACAATTTACAACTCTATGCAATGTATATAATTTGTCATATGATCTATCAAAAAAAAAAAAAAAAAAAATTTTTTTTCTTATCAAATTTCATGTTTCTTTCAAACATTACTTTTATATTAAAAATAAGCTAACTATTTTAGTTTATGCCAACGAAAAGTGGAAGTGATGTTACCATGCATGTTTGAATCACCGCATATTAAGTCACAAGATGTCAAACGCCAAATGCTAATTTTAGATATCTGGTTCGAAATATATTTTAGTTTTAATATCTATTAATTAGTTTTTGTTACATAGTCCAAATCATCATTAACGTATAATATCATATCATTTGTTATTCATATTTGTTAGTATATCATATTGTCATATCATATTTGTATATTTTAGTATATTTTTATTATTTGTAGTTACTTTTATTGTTTTTCTAATCATTTTTAACTATTTACTTAATCCATTTCTAATATGTATTTTTTTAAAAATTTATTAAAATTATTTTGATGATCTTTTCTGACTGAATTAATTCCGTTACTATGTCTCCATAACTGCGTAACTTTTTTAGCAATGAACTAAACTTTTCGTATCATCTTCTGAAACACTGCAACATCAGATAATAAATTTACTCACAATAACTTTATCGGCCAGAATTACTACCCACCTCATAAAGCATGTGATTAATTTTAGTGTTATAACTACAAAAATATTCATTAAATCTGCACAACTTGAACCTTATCTTACAGCCTATACTTTATAATTCAGATAAAAATATTCGGATCAAATTTCTAATATATATATATTCGTATGATACACAATGGGCATGTAAAAACTTTTGTTAGTACTTCTGCAAAACACTAAAGAGGAAAATGTTGTTTGTATATGCTAATTCAAAAATTGAAATTCATTGATTTCAAACGTACAATAAAAATATTTTTAAAAATTGTTTTTGATAATACATTTTCTTCTTTAGGTTTATTTTTTTTTGTCGTTCCGGTAAACTTAAAAAAAAAAAAAAAAATCTATTGATAATTATAAAAAAGAAAAATTTCTCTCGTGAAAATTAGATTTTTTTTTCATTGAATTTTTTCCTGTTCGGTTAGCAATGAATTCTTTTAATCCTCTATATAAATTATTTATAATTTTGTATTTTTTTTTTTATGGTGGGCTATGGAAAACTAATTTGCCATATTTTACCGTATAATTTCATTAATTCACATGTCAAAATAAATAATTCACTTGACATTACTTATAATGGGGAAATAAAAAGTGTTCATTTTAATGCATTTTGCTGCAAGTTACGTACATTATTGCTTATATATATATATATATATGCACACTTAATGTCATTTTTAAAAGAAAATATTATCATTGTAGAATTTTAATATTGTTCATTCATTTTTTTTTCTTTGATTTTTTTTTTTTTTTTTATTTAGAGAACTTAATTGTTATGTATGTATAACAGTCCAGTACAATATAATTATGCGTATAGTAAGTATGCATATACTGTATACAATATATTCAAGAAGCCCATATTATCTTGAAGTTAATATATTTTTAATAATAAAATAAAGTCACTCAACATGACAGATATACTTTTAATATGGCAGCCAGTTCACTCTATATACACGTGTGGAGTTCATGTAAAAAAAAAAAAAAAAAATTAGGTCGATTGGGATCTACCGGTAAAAAAAAAAAATGGTAATCAATGTTCATAATAAAGACGATCATAAATTGAACATCGTCGGACGATTAAATATTATTTATAAATACAAATTTATATTCATTTTCTACATCTTAAAAAATTTTTTTTTTTTTTACAAAATATAATACGCAACTAACACAAGTATGCACATATGATTCAATTTTTCAAAAGATTTTTTCTGTAATAATGGTTTTTATCATATGGTGTTTGGCGACTTATTATTAATAATCAATGAATTTAAGGTTTCGGAAACGACTAAAAGTCGGATAGAACCAAAAGTTAGAATGGACGGCTAGGGCGAACGGATTTTCGTTTACCGAATACGCCAAAAAAAAAATTTTCTTCATGTACAATTGAAACAAAGTGATGATAATCACAGATCTACTCATATCCCAATTAAAATTAAATGATGCAATTGATTAAGCAAGCAAAATAACATATTTACAACATTATTCTAGTAATATGTAAACACATGAGATCATTACCTTGCGCCAACTTAAATTAATGTAAAAGGTAAGTCAATTTTGACAAGTTTATTTAAAAAAAGATAATAAATACAACTCCGAACAGAATCACGAGTGGATGGATGAGTGGGGATTATTGTTCGAAACTTTAAATTTCTTACCCGCAATATCTCCACACAATGACCCCATCCATGCTTTTATAATCATAGATTCATAGTCAAAAACCTATATTTGGTCTATTGATAATTTTTTTTTAATTTTATTCAATACAAATGATGAAATTTATAATATAAATTCCTTTTATGTATTGTGTATTGTGTGTAATATTTATTGTACAGTATTTTATTATTTCTGTCAAATTAAAATCCAATGATAATCGTAAAAATTAGGAGAATGTCATTATTATTTCACATGAAAAAATTTTTCAAAAAAACCTTATTGATTTAAAAGACCAAAAAAAAGAAAAGTCAAATAAATAAAATAATTAAAGGACATATTGTTCTCACTATATTGTCAAAATCGATTTTAAATGGCTGTCTTCTAGAATTCTGTTTAAACTAAACTATATAAATCTTTGAAATTTTCTACACTGTAATTAACACGTATTTACAAATTTTTGTAAAAATAAAATAATTAGGGAATACAATGATTTCTTCAAATCATAATAATAATTCTATTAATCGAAGAAGAAGGAGACTTCCAATCAACAGAATACAATTAAATCGAAGAATTCGATTACTACTTGTTCCATCATCGATTAACATTGTAAATAATAATAATACGCTAAGGAGGTTGCGACATTTACCCCCACAGCAGAACATAGATGATGAATTTGCTAACCAATTGTTTAATGGGTCAACTTTTTATTAAATTTAAGTAGTTTTTTTTTTTTTATCACAATATTCAAAATATTGAAATGTTTATCACATTAATTCTCTTCCTATGTTATGGAAATGCGTGACATCTTTGGCGTGGGATATGTCGGTTGCAGATTAGTAAATATTTATATTTACTATACACATGTCCAGTTATTTAATAACTATATAATTAAAATTTCTCCAAATTTCCTTAATTAATTAATATTTTCATTACGAGTTCAGAACACAGACTTTATAATCAAAACAGGTAATCCATTCGGAAAATTCTTCTATTTATTCAAACATTTTAAAACTTTTCAAGAAAAATTTTATTGAAGAATCATTAGTTATTTTATTTATCATCTCTATTCTTATGTCACCTTTTTTTTTGTTCGAAAACTTATTACTTTATTGAAATGGTTGGTTACAATTATTATTAATGGATTTAATGCAAATAAAGAAAAATTTCACCAAAAAAATATTATCTTTATCTTTTTCTAATCTACTAATCTACTCCTTATTTTCCATTACGCCTATATACATTGTTCATAATTCGGTAGCTTGCCAGACTGGCGAAATACTTAGCCTTTTAAGGTTTAAATTATTTAATCCGATCGAGTGGATCAACTAAAATTATTACCCGATTATTTGGTAATTATTTGATTTTCGGAACAAACGTCGATGCAGGCTCATTATAATGTATGCATATCACCAAAAGACGTAATCAAAAAAAAAAGACGACCCTAAAGCTTCCTTTTTTTTTTATGAAAAAAAGTTGGAAAATTATAATTTAGGACCAACTTTTTTATGAATAAATGAACTGATATGTATAATACCAAGAAAACGGGATACGCACGGCAATTGAATAGAATACTTTTTAAATGTATAAATAAATATGAGATCGGACATAAAATGAATCGTAGTGGAGAAAACGACGACAGATTTGTTTATCTAATAAATGTATAGAATAACGCCCTCTACTTGTTACGCCCAAAATATTTGGATTGACAACCCATTCTTAAAATAGCGAAAAGATATTCAAATATTTTTACCCCATTGATATTAATCATTTATATTCCTTATTTAATTTATTATTTACAAGTATAATTATAGGAGAATGCGTAATCTTTGATGGTGTTTGAAAGAATACAAAGAACTGATTACTGTATATTGTGATAAGCATCAAAGTTTATCACATATGCAGCTTAATATGAAGAAAATAACAATGGTCAATTTAAACTTATGGAGCCCCAGTTAAAAATCTTCTATACTTTACGCCGTACGTAACACCATGATCAATATTCATTCATGTCCCTTTGAATTTTTCGAAATTTGACTAGTAGTCACGTGATAATAATTTTCTCTCTCTTTTTTTTTTTAATAATGGTCGGTTTAACTGTTATTCGATATCATACCAAATTTCGGAAATTTTAAATAAATGACATCAAAGTATTATTTTAATCATATGAACTTTCATAATTGCGCATTGTTTGCAAATATTTAATGTTTTCCTGTTCGGTAAACCTCATTCAAGTGTTAAACCTACCAATTGTGTTATAATTCAAACTTTCCATCTTTTGGATTATATAAGATAGATTATATAATAAACATTATGCAAATATAACATACGAATAGGAGTTGTCCTGATTTCATTATTCACATGTAACTTGTAAACAAATATTTTTATTTAACAAAAGATCGAGAGAATAATTTATATCCTTATTGTTCTTATCTATATTTTAATTTCTATCACCGAATTTACGTTATCCATGATTATATAAACCCCCAAAGGATCCTTTACTGTTTTGTTTCTTTCAATCAATACATTGAAGAAAAATAATTTTCTTACAAAAAAAAAAAAATGAATAATACGCATAACTTTCTTTTATTAAACATTTTTTTCCCTATTTTTTTTTTTCTTCTTGAAAATTAATGAAATTAACGAATTTTCAATGACATTTATTAGATTCCATTTAACATCATATATTCTTTTTACCTTATTACATTACTTTCGTACGATATCAGACATTAGTTTTTTTCTTGAAACACAATGTTTGCAAATTACGACAATAAATCGATTTAAGCCCTAAGCTTGTTAAATTTATCCCCAATTTTTTTTTTTTGTAACGTTAAAAAACCGCCAATCTGTCCCCTTTTAAGTACAAGCGTAATTTTTTAAACAATGAACTTCTATGTCATAATGCAAAAATTATGGTATTACAACTTATAACTATTAAAAAAGTTTAACTAGCGGAATTCTGAATGAGATGAATTCTATTAGATATACTTGACTAACTGCCAAACGAAGTTATGTACTATTTTAAGTGGATGGAACTAGAAACTAAATAAACGAAACCAACCTCGCAGTATGGACGATCAAACTAAAATTTAAGATTCTAACAATTATATTAAAGTGGTTAGGTGATCTTCGAACATGAGTCAAGAGGTTGTAGATCAAACAAGGTAAGCCATATAAATAAAACAATAATAAAAGTCTAAAGCTCCTATACTAATAATTTTTTTTCATTATTTTTTTTAATTAAACCATCATCAATGTTTATTTCAATAAATTGCGAATTTTTTGATGAATGTTATCAGTCTTTACGAAAAATTCCCTCCCTGGAACCGGATTGAACTTATTTTTTGAATATATCGTCATTCACATGAAGGATATTTCCAATTTATAATAAGTCATGTGAATATTATCTGCTGGGTGTACGCCCTTATTACAGTCGAACTTATTCAAGAAATATGAATGGGCTCAAACTTTACGAATGAATGAGATTTAGTTCTTTATTCATAATTTAGATTAGTCCTTAGATGTGTTTATAGTTTATGTTAGAAACTTCAGCTACTTTAAAACCTATTTTCTCAAATGTATGTTGAATGCAGAGAAATACTATTATCATTTACATGTTGTCAAGACAAAAACACAAAGATATTTTATCTTTAGTTTGATTTACAACCACTTGATTCATGTTCTGGGAATTGTCTAATCACTTTAGTTAATTTATACATAATCCATTCATTGCATTGAATCCACTTAAGATAGAACATAACTTCGTTTCGCATTAGTTGAGTATATCTAATAAATTCATCTATTTCAAAATTGCCGCTACCGTATAATGCTGCTTACATCTTACGACTTACAGTACTCTCTTATCTAAGAACAATACCTAATAATCCACAATATTCCCCTATCACACAGTATTTATACTTCCTGAATGTTGTTAAGCAGCACTATACGGAGATCAAATCCTCTTAAAAAAAACTTGACATGATATATTTCAAAAAAAACATCTGATGAGTGATGATCACTTGATTATCACCTATATAGTATTATGTAATATTAGAAAATGATTATACTTAAAATAAACATTTGTATAAGTTTGTATAAGTTTTAATAAAAAAAATAATTGAATTATATATGGACTTGATAAAATCATATAATAATTTTTTTAATGTTCGTATCTAACCTTTGCTGTGATTTATATGATTTATTTATGCGTAATACTTTGTGTAATAAATTAGTGATAATAATCAACAAATCAATACGTTTAATACTAGTTGAAATAAATATATACTCTATACTTAAATCAACTGTTACATTATAGCTGATCACTCCGATAATTTTTATTATTTTGTCATTTATTTCCATGCATGAAGAATTAAAGTTTTAATCTTTAAAAATTTTGAACTTAAATCAAAATTAATAATTTTTTTTCTCGTATAAACTTTTTAACAAAAAGATGAAATTTTTAATATAATAAATATGATGAATATTATCGACATTTGCCAATTTCTCAAAAAATTCTTTCACAATATCTTTTTTTTTTATATTCTTCAAGACATTGTTTTTTAGAAATGATTCATGTTCTGGGAATTATCTAATTGCCTTTAGTTAATTTATTTATTACGTACACATATTTCATTGCATTGAATCCATTTGAGATAGAACATAACTTCGTCTCGCATTAGTTGAGCATATCAAATAAATTCATCTATTCAAAAATTTCCGCTACCGTTTAATGCTGCTTACATCTTACGACTTACAGTACTCTCTTATCTAAGAACAATACCTAATAATCCACAATATTCCCCCCATCACACAATATTTATACTCCTAAATATTGTTAAGCAACGCTATACGGACTATTAAAATAAAAAAAATATCGTAATACCCAAAAAATCAACTGATCACTTGGTTATCACCTATATAGTAGTAATATTTGTTATAAATTATTAGAAAATTGAATATGCTTAAAATTAAAATAAATATTCGAATAGTTTTAATAAAAAATAATTGAAATTATGTATGGACTTGACAAATCATATAATAATTTTTTTAATATTCGTATCTAATCTTTGCTGTGATTTGTATTTATTTATGCGTAATATTTGTGTAATAATATATGCTCTATAATTATAATCAATTGTTACATTATAGCTGATCACTTTGATAATTTTTTTTATTTTGTCATTTTATTTTCATGCATGAAGAATTAAAGTTATAATCTTTTAAAAATTTTGAACTTTAAATCAAAATTAATAGTTTTTTTCTTACATGAAACTTTTTAACAAAAAGATGAAATTTTTAAATATAATAAATATAATGTAATAAAAAAGTAAATGATCAGAGGGCAGCCCCTGCCCTCTGATCATTTACTATGAATATTATCAAATTCTCCAAAAATTCTTTCACAATATCTTTTTTTTTATATTCTTCAAGACATTGTTTTTTAGAAATGATTCATGTTCTGGGAATTATCTAATTGCCTTTAGTTAATTTATTTATTACGTACACATATTTCATTGCATTGAATCCATTTGAGATAGAACATAACTTCGTTTCGCATTAGTCGAGTATATCAAATAAATTCATCTATTTCAAAATTTTCGCTATCGTATAATGCTGCTTACATCTTACGACTTACAGTAGTCTCTTATCTAAAAAACAATACTTAACAATTCACAATATTCTCCAATCACACAATATTTATACTTCTTGAATGTTGTTAAGCAGCGTTATACGGAGATCAAATCCTCTTTGAAATACATATATATATATATATTAAAATTATCGTAATATCAACTGATGAATGATGATCACTTATATAGTAGTAATTTTTGTTATGTATGCTTAAAAATTAAAATAAATTTAATAAAAAAAAATAATAAAATCAGATAAAAAATGTTTTTTTTTAATGTTCGACTCTAACTTTGATTTACTTTATATTTTATTTATTTATATGTAATACTTTGTGTAATAGATTAATGATAAAAATCAATACGATTAAATACTTGCTCTATACTCGAATGTATAAATTGTTTACATTATTATTACAGCCGATCACTTTGTTTTTTTCCCTTTTGACATTTTATTTTCTTATAAATATGCATGCTTGAAGTTAAAGTTTTAATCATTAAAAATTTTGAAAAATTCAAAATAAATGATTTTTTTTTCTTATATGAAACTTTTTAATAAAAAGATGAAAGTTATAAATATACTACAAATAAAGAATATTATCGAATTCTCTAAAAATTCTTATACATTATCTATTTTTTTATATTCTTCAAGATATCGTTTTTTAGAAATTAAATAAATAAATAAGTAAATAAATAAATAAATAAATAATTTCATATATGGATTCAAGTTCAAGCATTAATCGAAGTAGGAAAACTACATTAAATCTTACTACACGCGGTTCTTTAAGTCGAAATAATAATCGAGGCCGTCGAAGACAACGATGTTATTCGAAACCATTAATCGATAATAATAATTATTATGGATTACGACAAATGATCGTAGAATTGCCTCCACAAATATCGGAAAACCCTATGATATCGGAAAATCCTCTGGTAGACCAGTTTTTCAATGGTTCCCCATTTCAAGACCCTATGGTAGACCAGCTTTTCAATAGTTCCCCATTTCAATAATAAAAATTTCCATTTACGTATCACAATAAATTCGGGGCATTTCTGATAAATATTTTTTTTTATTCTTTTAAAAAATTTCTATTAATATCTTTGATTTATTTAATAAAATTTAATGAATCAAAGAATTTTCTGGTTATTCATTTTAAAATTGTTATCTATAGATCTTTTTATCTCAATTCATTTTGTAAAATCTATAAACATGATTATCAAGATAAAAAATGATCCTTTTTTTTTTAATTATCATTAATATTATTTCATTTTTATTTTGTAAATTTTTTATTTTTATTTTACATTAATAAATAAAATCATTTTCTTTGAATTCAAGTTTCAAATAAGTATTTTTACATATAACATAATAAATAACGTATGTATTGCTTCAAACTTGAATATGAATTTCGAAAAATCCGTGATACAATCTAATACTTTAAAATGAATTCAATGATTTAATAAAATTAATAAATTAACTTTTACGTACAATATTGTGTATAGGATTTCAATCAATGTCAACGGTAATATTTTTTCTCAACCCTTAAATTTTTTTCTTTCAAAACATTATCGACATATCATGATAAAAATATTGCTGGAAGATCATAATAAGTTTGTGAAACAAACATAATCATTTCATGAAAAAAACAATTGTTTTAAACGATTGTCTTTTTTTTCTTTTTTTTTCAAATAAAAAGAACTTTATTTTTCCATTCTAAATGTCAGGGCTGAACAACTTATCAAGATTAAAGCATCAATATATTTGTTTTTTGAAAGAGTAATATTAAAGTAAATATACAGTTACAGAAATCCAAATGTTAAATCAAGAAAGGAAATTTTTTTACATGCAGTTTCGAAAAATAATTGAGGATTAGATCAAAGAACCTCGATAACTCTATTATTGTAGATCAAATTTTTAATTCTATCGAAAATTTCCATTTTATTTATCGGAATGTAAGAATTAAAAATCATTTAAATTTTATAATTAAATATTTTTTTGGATAGAATTACTATTTTTTTTTTTTTTTATTATTCTTTCGATTGTTACCATTTTTGATTTATTAAATAATATTATTGAATCATTTGTAGTCTATAAAGATTTTTCAGTTTATTCATTTTAAAAATTATTCTGTTATCAATAATTGATAATCCTTTGAAAATAACGAAATTATTGTATCATGTGATTCGGTAATTTTCGGTTATATAATTCATATGACCCTAATTTCTTAATCAATAAAATCTATGAAGTACTTTTTTAAAATGACAATAAAAGTAAAATAAAAAATGACTAAATAAAATAAATGCATTATCTTTTTTAACATATGACAACGTGTGGGAATTTTAATTTCGCGTATTCATTTCAACGGTAGGAAAAAAAAAAATTATTTTTCCCAACTCAATCAACCTTATCAACAACTTTTTTCCTTTCAACTGTTATCGATTATCGTACTTTCATCAATACTATAAGTCTGTGAAACAAAGTTCCAAAATTTCATGAGAGAAATAAATGCTTTTTTTCTTTCTTCCATTTCAAATGTCAGGCTGAACAAATTTTTTATCAAGATTCAACATTAAACTATGAATTCAAAAAGAAAAGGATCATGGCTAGCTGAGTAACATCGACTTTGTAATTTGTACGATGAATTAATTATTCCGGAATAGAAAAATAAAAGGTCGATGAGGGAATGAGGAATCAATGCTTATCACTTATGACTTATGCACCGGTCAGGGGTCTACATATTGTCATACAAACCACTACATATTTAATGTAAAAATTTTTGAGAAAAATATATATATATATATATATGTGTGTGTGTATTATATGTGTATTATATATATATATATTAATAATAATAATTTTGTCAAAAGTAAATATCGAAATAAGAAAACTCAAAAAATTTGAGTATTAGAATGTTGACGTAATTTCTGGGGTAACGTATGGGAATAAATTCAGATTATCAGATTAAACATACGGACAGGTACGGGATGATTATCTGTCTTAATGACAGATAAAATATTTTAAGTGATAAACATCAAATTATCTGTCCGTGCATATCCGTCAATACAGATAAACAATCAGATAACATCAAACGAATAAAAAAAATTTAGAAATGTGGCGTTTTATATAAATTATTTCATTGATTATAAATAATGAAATTGAAAGAGGAAAAAAAGGTAATTTAAACAGGTAACAGTTAGTTAATTATATTAATTTTATCTATTATAAAGTTACTTTTAGGATATTCGTTTATAGAAATACACTCATAGATTTATTATCAATCTTTTTTTTTTTTAATGAAAACGTACATTAATTAAAATGTCTTTGGAGAAATCAAGTTTTTTTCTGCGCAATTCAGCCACACGCATTTGGTTATTGATATTGTACTAGAATCATGTTAGTACTACTTGGAATTGTCAATTGATAATTTCATAATTATTGACCAACCAGAACTTTTCTTTTATGTTCTCTTATTGGAAATCGAACAATGAACAATTTGTAATACAACTAACTATGTTTCGCTTTTTTTTTTAATCATTTTTTTTCAAATTATTATTATTATTTTTTTTTATATAATTTAAATTCTTGTTTTAAGTCTTATGTAAAAATCATTTTAAATTCTTGTTTATACCAATTATCTTTTAAAAAAAAGAGAGATTTATAATTGTTCATTACATTGAAAAATTGCAATGATTAAAAAAAAGGAAAGAAAGAAAAGAAACTTGGAAAATTATTCCGATATAGTATAAATATAATCACTTTTTGATATTTGCGGATAACAACTAAAGATTATAAAGATTATATACCGATTATACCGATTAAAAAAATATTTATCTTTCTAATCATAGGCAATAAAGGTTACATTGAACATCCTCTTTTTAACGGTTTCTTATTTCGGTAATTAATCATATAAATAAAATGATAATTGTGAAAGGTGTCCTATTGTTAATTACCACCGGCAAAACGAAAAGCAAAAAAAGAAATTTTCTTTTTTTTTCTTTTTTTTCTAGAAAGTAAAAAAAAATACAAAAAAAGATTCTTTTTTTTTCCTAAAAAGTAAAAAATACAACAAAAGATTCTCTTTTTTTCCCTAAAAAGTAAAAATATAAAAAAGATTTCTAAAAAGTAAAAATTCTAAAAATACTAACTTATTTCTAAAAATACGAATTTTGCCTAAAAAAAAAAAAATTTTTTTATTAGGTAAAAATATCATAATTTAACCCAACTTTTTTTATAACCGTCTTCTTTAACTTAAGAAACTTATAATTATGTTAACATTTTACTAAAATAAAATTCACAAAACATATAAAAATTTATAATACACATAAAGTAAATTATTAAAAATAAAATATGTGATTAAAGAATTGTTTAAAGATAAAAAAAAAATTGTTTATTTATTCAATACAAAGGTATAACATAATCAAAATGGGGATCAAAATAATTTGGTCATGAGATTCTAGTATTTTACCATTTTTGATGATACTCTTATTGGAATAACCGAATTTTTCATCTTGATAACATTATCATAACATATAAAGCGAAATTATAATTAAAGCTTCTTAATCAGATAAATATTGTTAATGTATATAACTTTGATGAGCGCAGTAATAATTGTATGCCTTTATTTGCATTTTACACGTTAAAGAAATTACAATGATCTTTGGATTAATTCTGTTGTAACGGTTCTATAAAGAAGATATATTTTGCACTTTAACTCCGAAATAAATTTCTGATAAAAAAACTACGGTTAAATTTTTGTTTATAAATAATGCAAAGCTTTCATTTTTCATCCGAAAATCTCATCTTTGGTCTTTATTTACGGTTTTCAAACATTTAATGATTAAAGAAATGACTTTACATCGCAATGATAATTTCATTATCCGAAGGAGGAAAAAAAGATTTCTATTGGCACAATGCAATAGTAACAATTCACCAAGGAGAAGACAACGATTGGCGCGAAATTCCAAAGAAGAATTCATAAACTGTATCATAAATGGTTCTTCTTTTTATTAAATTATCCTTCATCTTCTATCATAAGAACTTAAATTGGTAAAAATCATTCGGCAATTCCTTTTATAATTTAATCGTCAGTCTATATCGTCAACCCAAAGTCGATCACTTTCCGTTTTACGAATAAAATACGTTTATAACGTCCTGCATCTCTGAAATAATTTAAGCAAAAATTTATGATGAATTAATTATGTAAACATTCTAAGCATAAATACCTATTTCCTCTTATTATTTTTAAGGTAGTTTGGTAATTATCGGTTTTTTTTATCTATAGTAGTAAAATTTTTCAATTCCTATTTCATTCTATTATGAAATATTATTTTAAATTCATTTTATTTCTTTAACCATTTTCTCCGATCAATAAATCGCAATAGAATTTACGGCACAAATACTATGATTATGTTTAATTCATTTTTTACTTGTTTTATTCGTTATATTTTCTATTTTCTATTAATATTCAACAAATAACATAAACACTGTTTTTCTAAAGTTAATAAAAATGTATAGATGTTTGGTGGAATTTTCTTTTCCATTTTTCTTTATATAAATGATTTTTTATAATAAATTTATTAATATTTCCAATATTTCCGCGTTAGAAATCTAAAGAATACATGTTGGAGTACAATATTAGAATACAATAAAATGTGTAGTAGTAGGTTTCTTTGGTAAAAATGCAAGTTTATTATTTTATTTGTGAGACCGCGTTGTAACTGCATACGATTAAATGATAAGCTGATACACTTGATATGTACAATTCCGTTGTGCGTGTGAAAGAAAAAAAAAGTCGGGATTGTATAATGTCTATCCTTTTTTTTTTTTTATCAGTTAAGTCCCTAGAAATTTAGTACCTTTTTAATTACTTAGTTTATATGCTATTAAAAAAAATAGTTATCCAAATAAAATTTAAATGTTTTATTATTAAATATTTGGTACACCAAATTTTTTTTTTTTTTTTTTTATATATTATTAATCACTTTTAGAAATTTTTTTTTTTACGTTTGTTTTACGGTTAATAATGAAAAAAAAAAAAAAAATACTTTTTTTTTTTAATATCCTTGCAAAACCAAGAGAAATCAGATTAGTCGTTATTAACCGGGAGTGACCGTTAGATTTTATTGTTTTTTTGATCAACGACAGATATTAATGAAATCATAAAGGGATACAAACAATGAATCATAATATTGTGGGCAAAGTGCAGATAATAATTGCTAGTCTTATGATTTGTGTAACGCTATGTGCTGTGATGTAACCTCTATATGCTGAATTATCTGTTTGTCAGTTAATTGCTGTTTAATATATTTGTTAAATAAGGACAAACAAATACTTCTTTTGATTCTTATGGTTATTTATAGTAACTTCTATGCGTTTTTTCTATTTAACTGTTTGATTTAACGGTTAGAGTTACAGTTACAATTACGATTAACTAACTAACTAGTTTTGATTATTATCAGTAATTTTTTATTTATTTAAAGACGAGGTTCTGAGAAGAAAAAAAGATTATTCTGTGTATATTTTCCACTAAAAACTTCATTTTGATCTATAATTATCTGTTCTATAAAGAAATATTTTATTAAAAAGATAATTAGACAACAATTAAATTAACGGTTGTTAGATTTCCGAAAAAAAAACCTATTTATTTTAACTTGTGATATTAATATTGATACCCGAATTTATGTAATCAAAAAAGTTATAAATACGAGTCTTCCACCCCCCAAAAAAAATAATTTTATTCTTGTCTTTTATTTCCACACTTCTATAATATATTACTTTTTGTCCGTAAGTGATATGTTTTCTAATAAAAATAATATCGTAGCTAAGAGGAGAAGAAGAAGGTCCTTAAAGGCTCAGTATGATAGGAGCCATTTAAGTTTTGTTGCATCTATTAGACAATTACCGCAGCAATTTCCTCAAGGAGTTTTTGCAACTCAGCTATTTGGGGGTTCTTCTTTTTATTAAATTAAAAAAATTATTATTTTAATTATTTATGACCTTTAATAAAGACATTTTAGTTTTAAGCATGAAATTTATCATAGTTTTCGGTGTTGTGGGGTGTTTTTGGGTGATAAGAAAGTTTGATTATCAGTTGTTCAAATGATGAAAAGTTACTTTTTGGTTTATGGCTTTATGGTTGTGGAAAAAAGAAATATTGGCATTTTCGGTTTAAAAATTGTGACAAAAAAAATTGGAAAATCTTAAAATCGTATCGCCGAAGGAATTTATTCCTATTTTATTTAAAAAAATTCGGTTTATTTTTTTTTTACGTCGAAATAACAAGTCGAAATAACAGTATCGATGCCGATCATAATTTACATCGTTATCAACATTATCGAGAAATTTTAAAAATATTACATCTCCGTTTTACCGAATTTCGATTAGTCAAAAACGACAACAATAGATATAATGTATATATTTTTACATATATTTACATATATCCAATTACTCACGTCACAATGAATTTTCTTATTACAGTAAAAAACAATATGTGAAAGAGTGATACATTACGTATATTATATTCATGTATTTAGATTATATTCATGTATAAAAGTAGTTACGATTTGTATGGATTTGATGCCGATGATCGACGATTTTGTGTAATTATCAATCAAACAAGCGTTCCGATGCAATCCGGAATTGCACAGTTGTTTCAGTCACGTGAATTGGAACTAGTGGGGGTTTTTTCCGAGTATTTATACTAAAATACTCATGGTTTTAATATAATAAATGCAAAGAAGTATTTATCTAAATACTTCTAATATTTCACATGATTCATTTTTTTTTATTTAATAAAATTTATTATTGAATAAATTATTGAATAATTGTAATAAAATGATAATTATTATGCTATATTAAATAAAAAAAAGTCTTTTCAAACTCTTGATAGTTCACCTTTATACTCCTAGATTTGTAAAAAAAAAACTTTCAATATATTTATATTTATTATAGAAAAAAAAACGCGTTTTCATTTTCAAAACAAATTAATGTACATTTCAAAAATACTGAAATAAAGAATTGTTATTTTATTGCGAACTATTTTTATCGATATCTGCTTTTAGATTCGTAGTATAACGTCACGTTACCGAATATATATTTTTTTTGGTAGTTACTCGATGTCGTACGATGATTATAGGGTATCATGTGTATCGCTGTATCGGTCATTTTAACCCGGTTATCACTATTTAGAATAATTGCTTGGTAATAATTTTTTGTTATTTTACAAACCTATCCATTTTATATTTGATTTATTACGCGATTCTAATTTGGAATTTATTATATCGGTTTATTTATAATCGCGAAAACCTTATTAAAATTGAATATAGCCCTGTAAAAAAAGTCGATCCGTTTTTTATATTCCATCCTTTTCCCGTAAAAGGCTGGAATTAATAACCTTATATCACGGAATTTATCAAATTATGTTCATTTTCCGTGAATGGATCCGTGAAAGGCTCATTTTTACGGAGATTTTATAGAAATAACGGATAAAATTTTTTATAGGGTAGTAATTTTATAATTTTATTTTAAATTATCATATAAATTTTTTATAATAGTAATATACCTTTCTTTCATTTTATCAGTACAATATTTAAATTGGTATTACATTCTTATGTAATCATTGGATAACTGAGATAAAAAAATCCCTTTGAAATAATTCGGTCTGATGGAATTATGCACGATTTTATGCTGTACTGATCAATAATACTATTGATAATTGTGATTTGTAATATTTTTAAATATCAAACTCTCATTTTATATTTTCCATTGAAATGAATATATTTAGAGATATAAATTTGTTTAAGGATGAAAAAAATAATCACGGTTTCCGGATATTAGGAACTCACTCAGTGAATTGATGAAAGTAAAAGGTGAATCTGAAATCAGCCAATCAAAACGTTGATTTATTCAAACATAATAATTTGTTTATTAATTGTTGTGTAAATTAATCTTTTAAGAAAGATGATGAAACAAAATATTTATCTCTTTAATCGGGAAAAAATGTTTGGTCAAAAAATTTTACGGCCGAAATTCATATCCGAATGAACTTATTAAATATAGAATTCGATAGTATTAAACTAATTTACTTTCAAAATGATTTAGTATTACTATTACGAATACCATCAAAACAATTGCTACTTTCATATATTTGACTTATTTGTAATCCTTGTATGCCTTATAAGAATTGGATTTACTAGATTTGCAAAAATCATTTCTAGAACGATCAATAAATACAATAAATAAAATAAATAAATCACTATCAACAAATGAAAAATGAACATCGGATAAGCGTCAAAAAAGAATTTTGTTTTCAGTTTATATTCATCTATTAATTTTTTGATTTACAAGACCCGAACCCTTTATATTTTATACATCAATGGATAAAAAATACAGAGTTACTATGCTAACCGTATGTGGCAAGTACATAACTAAAGATATTATTGCTTAATAAGTTAGATATATTTGGTTATGATAAAATCAAGTGACTATCTTCTAACTACAAATAGGTTATTGGATTTATAATATGTAAACCGTTTGCACAAAAAATTTATGGGAGAAATTTTGCATGAAATAATTGGAATATGGTATTGATTGTTGAACAAAGAAATCTCATTATTTTAAAATGAATGAATAATAACAATTTTTTATTTGTAAGAACCGATTATTTTTGGGTATGTGAGAGAAGAGATACTTTAGTCGGCAACACTATAAATATTCGCTAATTTTTTTTTACATTCGACATAATTTTTCGTATTAAAATAAAAAAAAAAGGTATACAATGTCCAATCAAAATATTGATAGGAGGAGAGCAAGACTTCGATTAATTCAACGTAACAGAAGAAGACAATTTAATCATTTAACTCGAAACATTCGATTATCACCCCATATCGACACGTTGAGGAGAATTCGTCAAATGCCACCACAAAATTCACAAGATGAATTTGTAATCCAATTATTTTGCGGCTCTTCCTTTAATTAGAGCCATACTTTGAATGGTCAGTTATGTTATTTTTTGCAAAATTTTGTACGTTTCTTCAGATTTATTCATTACTGACAACAAAAAATTTATAATGTTCTTCACTTATTTAAATTCGAATCTCGTTTATTCGCATAGGACTACTAGACTTCAATTTTTCTCTTCCTTTTTTTTTAAATATATCCTCCAATTAACATGTATATTTACGAAATTATTTAAAGATCTTCGAATTTTATATTTATTTATTCCTATTATTGGTTACCTTCGTCGATTTTGTAACCAAAATCTTCCCCATTGTAAGTAAAATTTTATAAATGTTTCATAATAAGTGAAGATATTACGAACCTATGAACCAAAAATTTAAAATAAACTAAGAATTTTTTATTATACAAATAAATTTTACATCAACTTTTTATTAATAACTTGTAATATAAATAACACTTTTTCTTTTATATTAGTGTCATAAAAAGCATTGTTTTAACAAAAATATTTTGTATATAATTAAGGTATTGCTAAATCTCACCGCAGGTGATTCTCACCATACCAGCATTAACAGGGCAGAGTTTCATGACATTCTTAATTCTGCCCAAAATTCTATCTTAATTCTGATAGGGTGACAATCACCAACAGTGATATTTTTTATTATCGATTAGTCTTTTTTTTTTGTGCCAAAGTTCTGTTTCTGCATTTTATGAATGAGTTGCATTAATGATCAAAACAATGTAGAAAAAGTATAATTGAAACTAACTAACTGGGTACATTGAATTTTAAAATGAAAGAAACAAAAGCCTAATTTTTCTAATAAAGTGATTCTTTGTTAACCCAATTTATATCTATAATAAAGAAACTTTTATTTTTATCGAGTTTAATATACCGATTATAGTAGATGAAATAGTAGATAAAATTTTAAACATGATTCATATTTAAATGTGTATAATAAAAAAAAAACCAATTTTTTCACATGCTTATTTTTCATGACAATATTGCTGGTTGCCATTTTATGAACTTACAACTCTTTGACTCTAATTGGACCAGAATGCTGTTCAATTACTTTAATAAATAAAATAGTTCTTTAGAAATAACTTAGTTATTGTTGGATACAAGCATTGTTTTGTGTGAATTTCTATTTGGATAATAAATTACTACTTCTTTGTCAACTTATCGGGAACTCGGAAGATATCCGATGATGAAATTTTCATAACTAAATTTGGGCGGATAACGGTTGGTGATCATATACCTTTTGATAAATAATTAAAATTTTTAAATTTTATACACAATAATTTACCTTTTAAAAAAAGAATTCTTTTCCTCATATAAACCAGTTGTTAAGAGTTACAGTTTAATAATGGCTTCTCTATATAAAATAATATTATTCAAAGAAGGAGAAGGTTTCTGTTAACAATATCGACACAATAAGAATAATGCAACAATTACCATAGCAAATTACTCAAGACGAATTTACAACCCAATTTTTTAACAGGTTTTCTTATTAAAAATTATTTCTTTTTTTTTACTTTCTCCGAATCGTTTAGTAAATTATTACATTATAATATAAAAGTCTTCTGTACATGTATGACAATCATTTTAAGATTTCTTTATTAATATTAACAGCGTTGCATAAGTACGGTACCTGGTTTTATTCAACATTTTCAAAAAAAGCTAAATTGATGGTAATCCGAGTAGGAGAGAACTAATCATGTTATAAAAAACTTAAAAAAAGTTATACATATAATTATTAAATTTGGATCGGAATTACTTTTGATTTGTTAGACCAGACCAGCAGACCAGCAATACTTTTTCAAAAATATCAGAATTCGCAGTTAAATCTAATACTACTTAAAGGGACGCACTATATTTTTCAATAATTTTTTTTACTTAAATAATTTTTAGTCTTTAAGACTTAAATATAGTTTTTTCATATTACTTTCAGTTTTCGATTCATTGGATGGCATAATTTTTGGAAGTATTTTTTTTTTTTTATTCTTTATTTATTCACTATAGTATATTTCAAATCAAGTTACGAATATCAATTAGAATTCCTTTATAATATCTGTATGTCGTCAGTATTAACTAGATTATAATAATATTATAATAGTATTTAATCTGTTTAGAACGTGATTTAGTTTTAGTTTGGGGAGAAATTTTGTATTATCATTTTTTTCTTTTTCTTTTCTTTTCATGACAATTAAAATAGTATGATAAAAATCGTTCCTAAAATTAATCAATGTATTATACATTTGCAGTTAATAATACTGTAATGATATTGTCTAATTCCTGCAATCGAACTATTGGGACATTTGGAATTTTGGATAATCGCACAAATATCCGAATATCCAAAAAGTGTTATCACATATTGGCCTGCATTATGCATAATTTTTTAGCTGGAATAATAATTTATCTCATACTTCAAAAAAAAGGAATTCAAAATTCGATCCAATTTACATTCAGAATTTCAAGCTTTCTTCTTTATATTTCGAAACTTCATATATCAGAATGCAATAAATTTTAAAATTTTTGTTCGAAATCCATCAATATGGAGTCAACCAGTTTGCAACAGTATCATTGAAATAGAGAATTAAAAATTTGGACAACAATAGTCCAATAGTCCAAATGTTCATTAGTCCAAATAATCATCACTTCTCATTTTTGAGGTATTTTTATAAGCATCTTTAAATCTGAAAAATAACTATTATCGACAAGAATTCATATTCTATGTCGAAACCTCATAATCCGGTTATATTAATCATATAAATTGAATTTCTTTAATATTGGTCACATGAATTTTTTTTACATTTGAATTGAAACGATGATAATTTATTATGTCTTCATCCCTAATAGAATTTGATATATATCTTTCTTAAACATATTATACATATATCAAAATTTGGATCGAAAATCGATTCCAATTTCCTAGTTGAAAGTTTTACAAACGTTCAATAACATACAATTATCGTACGGTACTAGTAAATTTGTATTGTAGCTGTACATTTTTCTTCCGCCCCGAAATAATTACGGTATATAAAAAATGTGGCGGATTTAACAGCTTCCTGTAAATTCCGGTTATGTTATATTAATGTTGTTATAAATATTCAAACAATATCATTAAAAAACAAATATAGTTATTGTGAATTATGGACGAAAGGTTTTTGTTTCTTTTGAAAATAATGAATGAAAGTTTTAATAAACTCATTCTAAAAGCTTACCTACAAACTAAACTGAGTATTAATATAAGATTAATGAATTATATAATAATTATAATGTTTTATGTTAGCAATAAATATTTACTATTAGGAATTGGTTCAATACATTACCTACTATCTTTATCATAGTTTTAAATAGCATTAACACATCTGTTTGTACATTCTATTTTTTTTATGTATTAATATATATATAAGTGCTATATTCAGTTTTGTAAATTTTTAACGGAACTGGTTTTGATTCTTCGTGCAACGAATTTTTTAATATAGATTAAAACTCTTAAGATCTATAATATTCAAATCATAGAATTTTTTTTAAAAAATTCAAGAATTTATGTACGTATAGTGTATTTGACAGCAGTTTGACAGGGTGTCACACAAATCAATAAGCATAACAAAAAGACAAATCTGTGATTTACAGATTTTCGAGCAAAAAAAAAAAAAATAATACTAATACCGCATTATTGTTTGAGCCCAATCAACCAATTGATTTTTAAGGAGAAAAAAACAGTTGTACATGTTCATTTATGTAAAACATTAATAATTTTGTGTAAAAACCCTGAATGATTGTATTTTCGTTTTTAATCATCATTTTTAAATTTAATGAAATAAAATCGGAATACAATCATCTTTTATCGTTGTACAACTTTTCTCGGCATGTGTATAGTATATATATAAATTTTTTTTTTTTTATTTTTCGAGAATCATAAAATTTGTAAAAAAAAAAGGAATTTTCTATAGAAATAAAATCCATATGAACCAACTTGGTCCAATGAAATAATGTAAATTTAGATTTCAATATTAAATAAAAAATCATAAAAATCATTAATTTGTTGTTTAACGGAAAATAAGAATGTAATATTATTAGATGAATAATTTTGAGTGCCGCATAAACATTATCCAAAATTTGCATTCTTGGATTTCAACTTTATTTATTTATAATTTGTAATACAATAATTTAAAAAAGCACCACTCATTGCTAACTTGGGCGTAAGGGTAATAAATAATTTTTTAAAATGCTTAAACATTTTTTTCCGCCGTCAGATGCAATGTACATCTCTTATCGCCTGTCTGCACTAGGATTAAAATATTTACGTAATATGTTCAACATCAGCTCGAATGTTTATTTTAAAATATCTGAAACAACTTTACTCCACACGAATTTATCATTTAATAATATAATAAACTTCCAGAAAATAACTTTTCATTTAATTTACAATCATAAAAAGTACACAAATTTTATTAATTTCTTCCCGTTTCAAACCTACGAAATCTAGAGGTGCTTATGAGCACGTTGATAACAAATTAGGTAATTTACATTTTTATAGGGGCAAGGAAACAGGTTTTTTACTTGTATAAGATCATTTTTAGCTTGGTTACTGTGCATCTGTCACACAATTAATTAATTTCTCTTTCAATTATTAAATTTGTGCGTTTTTTACAGAAATATGTAACGCTTTCATGTGTATTAGCCTTTTTACAGCGACAGCGGTCTATTTATAAAGCAATTGATGATTTTTCGTTTAAATCTGGTATTATACGTATAATTATATTATTGTATTTAAACATCATAATTCTGTTACACAACCTTTGATTGACCTTTTACACCGCATTAAATGCGCTTGTCAAAATCATACTTTCATTCAACAAAAATTAAGATAAATTAAATGTAACCTGAAGACCTACCTAATATGGATATTTGATATTAGAAAAAATAGGAAAATATGATTTAATTCATTTAAACCATTTACTTAAATTATGATGAATTAATAGAAACATGTATAAACAAATAAACCCTTGCGTTTTATTATTTGATTAATACAGTATGTCAAATCTAAAGAACGTAATTAGCTTAGCGCTTAATAATCCATTGGTTCAATTCAGTAATAAATTATGATACTAAATATCTAATAAATTTTGTTTTTTGATAGGGACGATATTTATTATAAATACTCTCGATTTTTACCCTTCTTCGCATACTATATAATTTTTTGTTATAAAAAAAATTATAAGAAACACTCTTACATAATGACCTCTTTACATAAAAATAAAAAGAATGTCGTTTCCGAACGCAGGAAATTGCGTTTCTTAAAAAAGCATCTAAGTCATCACGATCACATAAGAAGAATTCAGCGATTGTCCAGACAATCTAGATTCTCTCAATTGTTTAATGGCTCTTCTTTTTATTAACAAGTTTGATTCTTTTTAGAATCAAACAATACTTGGTGCTCGATTTTTTATTATTCGATCGATATTTATATTTAAAATTTCAAGATACCGTCCGCAAATTTCGTTCTAACTGATATACTTTTATCACTAATCCGTGATCCCTTACTTTCGTTTATTTTTCTTCGAACGATATTAATTAAAATTATTATATCACAAACACATAATTAAACTCGCAACTGGTTTTCGTATATTTACTATGATCATAATAACGCTAATATATTTATTCCCCATTTCGCAATTATTCAAAAAGTTAAGACGCAAAATTTATACGAAAAAAAAAGTCATTTATTACTTTAGAACAATTTGACTTTTCAATAATTTTATATTTGTAAAAAAAAAAAAATTACTATATCTGATATTCGATAACACAAAAATATCGCGAATCCCTTTGATATTTATTTATTTAAATATAGAATTATTTCAAACTTACAATTCACATCAAAATAATAATTATCACACTATGAATACAATAATTATGTTGTATAATTGTACTTAAATTGAATTCTTTCATTTCGTTATTCGAATACAAAACGACGTATTCATAAATCAAATACAAGATCTCCCGTGTAGATCAAAAAAACACAATCAAGAAAATTTACTATTTAATTACTAAATGTCCTTTTTTTTATATTTTTTTATATTTTTATATTTGTAGCCTTATTTGTAATTAATGATATTATTAAATTTTTTCAAAAAATACGTTATCAATTTTTTATAAGGTTGTTATTTTCTAACGTATAATAATTGTAAAATTTTTTTAATTTACAATTATTTATTACAACACGGCAATCAGTATGTAAAGGAATGGTTCTTTATTAATACAATAAAAACGTATGAACATGTGAGGTTAATTACGAGGCTGAACCACTAATGGGTTGAGTTTGTATTTACTATTATATTAAGTAAATAGAAAATTTTAATACATGCTATTCAAATGTATATTACGCAAATATTGTTGTCTCCTTTCATGCAAATATAACTTTTTTGATTAATGAGCTGATACAAACTATTATTGTATTGTTTTGAAAAATTGGATTATTGAAAAAAATTTTTTTTGTGGTGTCGCATCAACCTCATTTTTTTGTTTATGTTTAACAGCTTTCATTTTGAGCAAAAGGTATTAAAAGTGGTTGAAAAATTATTACCAATAAGTGTGAAATTTATTTATTTTATACAAAGGTTTAGAGTATAGTTTTGGTACTTTGATCAAAGTATACCGTATAGAATACCCAGGGTATAAATCAATTTATCCATTTTAAAAATTGAATTATACCCGGGGATATTTTATATGGAACATGAAAAAATTGCGTAATTCTACCAGAATTAAAATTTTTATCATTACCTGGGTATATTATTATGGGGTACGTCAAAAGGTAGTCAGTACTATACGGTACTATTTTTTGGAAACTTGAAAACCAAGTAAAGTTACTTAATGAATATGGAATTTTTATTGAGTTTAGCTTGTATATTAGTAAAGAATATTTCGTATCTCACCTTCTTAGTAATCAAATATTAAGAAAATTTCATATATCACGCTTCTCACTTCTTCCTAATAAATGTGAAAGTTGTAAGATACGAAATTTCTTTTGATCTAGAAAGATCATGAAAAAGTCAGAGTATTTGATTTTTCTCTCCTAATAATAACTAATATCAAAAAATATCAATATTAAGACGCATTACGCGTTTCTTATTTTGACAATACATAGAGTATTTACTTTATTTACTCTATAATGCTTAATAAAATAAACAGATATTAAAATTATTATAGTATGGGTTAGGGGCTGCTTTGCTTAATTACAAATAAAATATGTACAAAAATTAATATGTTAAATGCCCCGCCGGTTATTAGTAAATTTGATGAAAATCCTTTCCATTTCTCACGAATTGCGAATTAATAATTTCAAAATTTTAATAATAAAATTATAAGAATAATAATATAAGTAATATATTAAATAGAAAATATATCAATAATAATTTTTTAACCAAAATTTCTTTGAATATTATTATATCATAAATAAGTAATAATCCAATTTAATAGTTTTTATTATTAAGAAATTCAAGGCATAAAATCCATAAATTTCTTATATTATAAATAAAATTGCATAATAGCAAAATAATAAAATATGATAAAATTATACAGATAAATAATTTAAACTTTTTTCTACTTGCCTTATTATTGTGATTTTAAATAATTTGTTAATTAATTATAATTAAATACTGAAAATAATTAAAAATATTTGAAATCCTATACAAATTATATTAAAAAATTATTTCAAATAATTATTAATCAATTATTTTGTATTTTAATCACTTTTTTTAATATAGCAAGTGACAGCAACTATTAATATAATTATAAAAATAATTATATGCCCATATATATAGTACCATCATATACTTGCTATACCAATATTTTGCATATTATTCCTAATATGCATTGCAGGAATTTTTTAAAATCATAACCAAAATTTTATTTTAATATAAGATAAATGTGTGATTTAACTACAATTTAGTTTCAACTTAATTGGAATTCATTATCTATATGCAGTTACTGTATACTGCATATTAAGAAAATTGATAGTTAATTTTAATCAATTTCATTTTGAAGTCATAAATAAAGTAATAAATTAATATTATTAAAATTAAAAATAAATTAATATTGAATATTATAGGAATTGTAAAAAATTAGTTTAGTTGTATTTAAAAAACTGTAAAAATTTAATATAGTTTTATTAATATATTGTTTTTAAAGTAGTAAAGAATTGATAAAGTAATATTAAATCATTATTAGTAGCAAATATAATCATTTTATTTTCAAATTTTAAAGAACCAATTACTAATATTATATTATCTTAAAAATATATATTTCAAACAAATGTATATTTTTATATTTTCAATATACCATATAGTTCTGAAATTAAGCAACAGTTTTTTGAACTTAATTCTGCCCAAGTGGTTATAATTCTGGTCAAACTTACCATAATGTAGGCCAGGATTGCTTATTTTCAGAGGGTTGCTTAATTTTGGAACTATATGGTATCCAATTATAAATGAAATATATACTATTAATTGCATTAACTACACTAATGGAAAAAAATTTTTCCAGTCATTTTTCATTTATAACTTATATATCAGGCAATTTAGCATTATCTAATTTGTATTCTTAAACCAATTGATAATCATAATAAAAGCAAAATATTAATTATTTAATAACAGAATATTTCTTATACAATTGCAAGTCCTTCTTTAAACTTATCAGTATTAATTAAAATAATACCTTTGATATATAAAATGCATTGAATATTATCACTATTTTTTTTATTATAAATGAAACTTGTATATTCAGAGAAAGATGGCTGATTGTTTAAAATTATATATTTTTCAAAATCTTTATAAGTTAATACCAATTCAACTCAAAATTTATTAACAATAATATATTAATATCTCTTCATTAATGTATTTTTTAATAATATATTTAAAATATAACTAATTGGAAAATAAATTATAAAATATTATTAGTTAGTAAAATTTTTTTTTATAATAATAAGTATTTATTATATATTTTCATTTAAGTCTTTATTTATATTATCTTTATTTTTTACAATGAACTAATCACTCATTAGGCATTTTAATAATGTGATATACTTATAAATCTACTATTAGATAGATACAGAAAATTAAAAATTATTCTACTATTCAATAGATAGTGATAATATAATATAAATAATGTATTATAATACAATATTTTTAAATATTTAACTGTTAATAAACTATTTCTTTTATTTAGTACTTATATTTAATAATATAACATAAATTTTAGTATATAATACTAAATGGAAACTAATATGTAAATTTGATAGATTTTTAAACTCTTTAAATATTTATTTATAAATAATTTATTATCATTTATTTTATATAAATTAATAATAAATTTTTTTTTTTTTTCTGCAGCACATATTATACTTTATTAAAGTTAATGTAAATAACAATTTGCATAAAAAATATGAAATTTAGCTATCTAATATAATTAAATACAACACCACCCGTCATTCTAATAAACCCCATGTATGCACTATCAATGGAACTGATTCCTATACAGATAAGAGTGTGAAACGCACTATTACCTTAGCAGAACTACTCCATAGTCAAAGGAATATGGTATTCAAGGACCTGCTGCACTGCAATTTTTATAACCTTCACTAATCCTCCAAAAAATAAAAAGTATACCGCTAGTTCACATAACTCCATTGTCACTTGCATACAATTGCTGAAGTAGGAATTCCCTTTGATAAGATGCAAATAGTTGGAATGATAAAAGAATTCTTCAGCCCATTGCATGGTAATGTTGTTAATTCTTTCACTGATGTATATGGTAGAAGCATTGCATCCATTCATAATAGTTGAGTTGGTAATTGTAAATAGGATTTTCCACCTAGTATAGAAATGATACAGAAAACTCTACACCTTCTACATCAAATAATAAAATTAATTCAATAAGTCCACCCAAGAAAATTCTATGTTAAAAAGTAAAAATAAAAGAAAAACAAAAAAGAAAATCTATATAAAATGCAAAAATAAAATGAAAAAGGTAACCAGCAACATAAAACAAGCGTGTTCATTTATCTTTATCCTTCTTTTGGTGTGGTGTAAAGAACCATCTATAAATGAGCCGCAAATCCAAGTATACATCCAATTTAAAGGTATTAATAAATAACGTCCTATTAGAGTATAAGAGAATCTAGGGCCAAACGTTAATCCAATAAGAATCAAAATTCAAAAAAGAGTTTAGGCCATACACGTCATGTAATAATTGTTGTTGTTAATGATTGGAATTGTCTTTGTTCACAATAACACGTGCCAAAAACGCGTCCAGGTCAAAATTGGAAGGAAGCTTAGTTTGTGATGTAGTATGACTTTCCGAATAAGGCTAACTAAGTAAACACACCCTTTTGGAAAAAGGAGGTAAAAGAGAAAAGTGAAATAAGGGAGAGAGGAAGGCGGCAAAGACGAAAAAATATCCAAAAATCATTCAAAGTCAATAACCGTGCGTTTAAGATAAGTATTTTGTAAGTGTGCTGGTCCCCTATTAGCTTTATCTAGCCATTCAATTAAGAGGTGATAACACATAAAACCGTTGGTATAGTCACAAGTATTGTTTAGGAACTGAAGGAAGTCCTCGTTTTTTAGGGCTTCTTGGACTTTTTCCATAATATACTACTTTATTAGTAATATCGCTTAAGCTTAAGAAACACAATACTCTATAGGATATTCACTTAGAATAAGAACTTATTGTTGTAGGTAACTTGCAAACCCAGAATAAAAATCTAATAAACAGTCTATTAAGGCCTACTGAGAATAAAAACCTTGAAGAAAATATTAAAAACGAATAAAATAAATAAAAAACAGTGTATATTAAAGGCTTAAGGTATATTTATTATAAAGAAAATAAAGAAAATTAAAGAAAAATAAAATTTTTAACAGTAAAAAAAAAGGTCATGAATACAACTGGAAAGAGTTTTACCACCTTCTAAATTAATAATAAATTAATATATATAATAGATTAATTAATGAATAATTATTAAATAAATTAATGTAAATAAATTAATAACTATAATAAATTAAAATCTTTAACAAAATTTTCTTTTATTATCTAAGTATTTATATAATTTAATATAATTATCTTCTGTGAAAATTTTTTTGAATACTATTACCATTACTTTTATAACTATTAATATTAAAGAATAAAAAAACATATTCATTACAAAAAAAAAAGAAAAAACCCTTATAATCAAGTTAAAGAGCAAATTTATAAAAAAAGTTAATAATCAAATAAAAGCAAGTTAAGGACAAAATGCATTATATAATGTTAAAAAGAAAGGAATTAAGAAATAGTATAAAGAAAAGAAAATATAGTTAGTAAGGAACAAAATTAAAAATAAAATTACAAAAAAGAGAATATATAAAGTAAGTGCTAGAAAAAAGGACTAAATAAATAATGAAATCCATTGTTTAATTGGTCCTTTTTCCCAGCACTTACCCAATGTAATTAAATCTCTATATACCAATATTATTGTTTTAGAAAAAAATATTGGTAATTTGGTATATCAAATTACTAATATATAGTAATTATTAGTAAATTTTTGTAAATTATAATAGGATTCCAAATAATACTAAAAAAAACTCAGATCTGATTTTGTATAAATCTTATAATAAATTTTAGTTTTAAATATATAAAAATAAATTAACTTTTTGACTTCAAATTTTGCTATTTTGAGATCTAGTGATTGGATTTTAATGATCTTGAACTTTTTAGATTTGTCTCATCTAAATGATTATTTTAATATTTATATCATCTCTATAAGTACAATATTGACTAAGATATTTCATTTTAAAATTTTTATTATACAGGATTTAAGTTATCTTATTATTGTTTGGGATTAGAGCTCTGAATAGATCAGCCAAATTCAGGTAACCTGATCTAACTTGACCTGAAATTCAGGTCAAATATGAGATTTTTAAAAAAAATTCAGGTCAGATATGAACTATGAAAATTGATCTGACCTGATTGACCTATTGATCTGATTCTATATAATAAAAGTGAGTTGCAATATTGCAATTTATTTTTTTATATCAATTTATATAAAAAAAGTGAGTTTTGGTATTGTGATTCACTTTTTATATTAATTCTATATAAAAAAAGTAAATTGCAATATTAGGATTCACTTTTTTATATTGATTTTATATAAAAAAAGAGAGTTGCAGTATTGCGATTCACCTTTTTATATGATTTTAATATAAAAATGTAAATCGCAATATTTCAAAAAAACATGTGAAAATATTTTTTTTATAATATTATATTAAAATAAAATGTTTTGCAACTTTTTTTTTGATATTTCAATAATAATGTTGCAAAAATATTTTTTTTCATAATGTTATATAAAAAAATGTTTTGCAATATTTTTTTTTTAATATTTTAATAAAAAACGTTGCAAAATATTTTTTCATAATATTATAATAAAAAAAAAGTTTTGTACCGTTTTTTTCAATGCTTTAATAAAAATAGTCCTGAAATTTTTAAGGTTTCAGTTCAGGTCAGGTCAAACAGATAACCTGATATAACCTAACCTGACCTGACCTGAAAAAAAATTTCAGGTCAGATTTCTCAATTAACCTGACCTGACCTGACCCATTTAGAACTCTATTTGGGATCCTATTATAATGCTGGTCAAATATTTAATCTTTGGCTTATATTATATTAAACAAAATTCAGCACAAATTACTGAATCTATATTTAATAAGAAATTATAGCATATAGGCTTATTTAACATATAAAATAAATTTGGCCTATATATTTCAAATATTTTATTTAAAGATGTTAAATGGTTCTACTCAGTCCTATATTGTTTTTTTTCAATTAGTTTTTAGAACCAGACCAGATGAACTGCAGTCCTGAATCATATATGACATAGTAGGACTGAAACGAAGACTGATACTGGTCTTACATTTTAGTCTTAAATATTATTGATTAGTTATATTTTGATTCAATGATTGTAAAATGATGAAATATAGCTTATTGGAATTGACTTATTTAAATGAATTTAATAGTAATTGTTTTATTTCTCTATAATTACTGAATGTTAAGTAATTCTATAAAATATCAAAATTTATTAATTTAATAAATTTTTTTACTGCGCCATTTAATGTTTTTGATCATATATAAATTAATAGATTATTTTAATAAAAATAGTTTTTATTTTAATTCAGATTAATTTGGCTGATCTAATAATTAAAATGGTTTTTTTACATATTTATATATATACTTTTTAAATAAATTTTCTAAATTATTACACTAGTATTTTTATTTTTATATTTATATTATTTATATATATAATCTTTTAAAAGATTACCAGTCTTAAAAAGACTGATAGTCTTATTGCAATTCACAAAGACTATTTAGAACCATAAGAATTTGTAGTCTTTTCAGTCTAGTCCTTTTAATCTTAAGATTAAGGTTGCTTGATTAAACCCCTCCAAAATTCTATAATTAGTTTCGCCTAGATTTCAGGAACGATAATTTTCTGTAATTCACAGAAAACTGCAAAATTTCCTTTAAATACATAAATTAAAAAAATTATGTTTATTCACTGCAGAATATCACAGAATTTAAAAATATCACATAATTACATGATTTCACATAAAATTCACAAAATTCAGAAGTAAAAATAAAAAACTGTTACGCATTAACTTATCTCATCTCAATATCTCATATCGCGTAAAATAACTTTGGATTTTTTAGTAATGCCAGCTCAACGCAAAAAAACAGTTTCTATAACTACTCAAATAAACCAATATCCTAATGTATTTAGAAAGGATAATGGAATTATGTTTTGTAAGTTTTGCGACCTCTCAGTTGAGTGGAAATCAAAGTCTACTGTTGATAGATATTGTCTTTTAAGAAATAATATTAAAAAAAGGGAAACCTATGAAAGTAATGCAAAATGACAAGATCAAGTTACGATTTCAAATATTTATTAATACTGCATTTAAATTCAAAAAAGCGGTTATAGAGGATTTAATTGAAGTTTTTTCCCTTGCAAATATACCTCTTAAAAAAATCAATAATTTGCTCTCATTTTCAAAAAGTACCTTAAAGAGGGTGGTGCAATTCCCCAGGCTCCTACACTTCATCAAATTCATCTACTACGCATTTTTAATAACTATCTTTTTTTACTTCAAAACTTCTTTAAACAAAAACCTGTAGCAATAATAATTGATAAAACTATAGATGATTGTTTAAGAAGCGTCATAAATATACTTTTTACTTTTCGTTAGCATATAAACTTGTATTTGTTAATTTTTTAGAATGTGCTAACAATTCAACTATAGCTGGAGTTTTATTATCTGTTTTGGCAAATTATAATGTTCCTTATAATTTACTAAGGTTACTTCTCTCAGATTCTGCAACCTATATGAAAAAGTATTTCTGGAAAGCATTAAAGTCAATAATGCTACAATTACTTCATTTACTGTGCTGTGCCCATATTATTGATCTAATTGGGTAAATTATTGTAATCATTATATTATCTAATATTTGCATATAAATTATTAAGGGTGATGAATTTATTCCTCACCCCGGGTGAGGAATATTATTTATAATGGTGTAGTTAGCCGAAAAATTCAGCCGAAGGCGCAGTAAATTTTCGGCTAACAACACTTGGCCAAAAAAAATTCACTTTGATCTTGAATATTATTATTATTATATAAAATAGTATTTTAGCCGAAAATATTCAGCTGAAAATAGTAGATGTTGAACCAATATAATATTCAATATCAA
>JADRCO010000361.1:0-36087 GCA_021464525.1 Rhizophagus sp. LPA8_4_AMF | reverse complement strand
GTTTGTTTATTTGTTCATTAAATTTAATAAATTTGTAAAAGAATAATCTTTTAAAAGTTCCTATTATAAAAGCAACAAAATAATTTTTTTTATTATAATATTTTAAGAAAAAATACTGCCTTTTTTTTCTTTTTTTTTCAAAGTCTGTTTTTTTCTAAGATGTGAAGCAATGATCTGATTGGATGTAGCACATGATCAGGAGCTGTAGCGCAGTGTATGTGCTGTCAACTTGGCACACATTTCAGACGTGCAATCCTGGTACTGCATGAAAATAAAGTAATTATTTTAATCACCATTGTCGACATGTCTTTAAACCACTTCTGAATTCTGTTCAGAATACTTTTGATGCTCATTTAGGTAGAGCCTGGCAATACCGATTTTTATTCTCACCTTTACAATGTATACAAAAACTGATACACCATCTGAAATTTCTTTGGGATGATTTTGTTATTTTCGATAAACCTAAACATTATCCTTTCAAGACGCCTTTTTATCGCTACAAAAACTTCCAAGTTCTGTGCATACTACAGCGTAAGTCACTTTGTCTGAAATTGTACTTCTGTCAAATTTTCTTTATTCTCATTCTTGGAAACCTAAGCGTGTTATTATCAAGAATAATATGGTTACAACTATATCTCATAATGGATTATATAAATCCATTGAACTGGTAGAAGTTATAGAAGAGATGACTCCACCTCCATATGAAGAAGTGCATGCAGCGGCTATTTTGGCCACTAATGAGTTGCTTACTAATAGGCATTCAGATTTGGAACATCATGCTCACCTTTATGGTACCATTGCGGACTGTATTTACATGACTATTTAGTAAAGAGATTCACCAAAATGAATTTGCACCATTACAAAGCTTGGAATGGCTTCACCAAGCGTTATCTAACTATCAAGAATTGCCAAGCATTGTGACGATTTTAAGCTGATTTTGTTGATTTTACGACCAATTATAGGTCTTGTTATAAGGAACTTTTTTGCACCAGTAATTATGATAGTTTTTATGATCATGAAGCTGCTTCTCCTATATTAGACCATGTTAAGCCCTTGGAATTTCATCCTCTCAAACGAAAATATTTTGTGATTGGCAGTACAACTATTTTTTTTTATTAGGTTTAACAAAAAACCACGTGATCTTACTTATGATATTTTGCCCTTATATCCTAAAAGTGATTTGGCACTTATGGGATTGTATTTTGCTACTCCTGCAGATATGCCTAGTGCTCATCCAATTCGTGATATTAAATGTTAATGTCCTGATTAGGAACTATTCATGTTATAATTTTTCTGATATATTTTATCAGTTTGCTTTCTTTCTTTTTATGCTTTAATTTTAAAGTTTTTAGATTAGTGTTTTATATAGCCTAGATTTTTAGGTTTACTTTCTTTATCCCTTTCTTTACAACTAAAAATAGTGTGAACCATTTTACCTCTGACAGTATTTACAGGTAATGCCCTATACAAGGGTAAAAGAAAAATACGGATCGTTGTTTCCTTCTTTTTTTTGGTTACTTTGATTGTCTTGATGTTTGAATTTGTTTAGCTAGCGAAGTCCTACTTAATCAAATAGTTTCTATCAAAGGGTGAGGTCTCTGCAGGGTTTTTCACTGTAGGAGATGAGCGTCAAAGATCTATGCACGTATACTAGCACAATTGTACTTTGGTACTGTTCGCTTTTATTGTCTTAGACTTAGATTACTACTCTTCAAAAATAAAATAAAAAAATAAAATAAAATTTATTCTGTATAACATTTTGGTTTTTTTTATTTTATTTTTTTGAAACTTGAAAATGACTTTCCTTAAAATGTTTTTAGATAGGTTTTTGTTTTCTATTTCTTTTTTCTGTTATTGAAATTTATTAATCATTAATAGTGGTTATTTGTCCTTTTATTTTCATAATTTTATTTGTTTTCGTTTTTATTCCTTAATTAAATACGAAAAAAAATACAAAGACATCACATAACTAAGCCAAATCTTCATTGATCCAAACTGAAATATATCCAAGAAGCTGCCCTAAAAAAAAATGGAAAGAAACGTTAATAATGTTCTTAAACAAACTAAATGAAATAAATGAAAAAATAGTACTCTTTCTCTTATTTTTTGTCTCAAGAGTCCATTTCATCTCCAAGGAGCGTTACTGAAAAAAAATTGTTAGTAATATTCTTAATGAAACAAACGAAAAAACATTTCCTCCTCCCTTATCTTTCGTCTCCAGGAGTCCATTTTATCTTCAAAAAGTGTTTCTAGAAAAAAAATGAATTAAAAGGATGTTAATAACATTCCTAAATGAAATAAACAAAACACTTCACCTCCTTTACCCTTTCATATCCAGGAGTCCATTTCGTCTCCAAGGAGCGTTCCTACAAAAAATAATAATTAAAAGTACATTAGTAACGTTCCTAAACGAAAAAAAATCCCTTTTTACTTACCTGAGTCTCTATGACAAGGAGCTGTTCCCACAAAAATAAAAAAAAAAAGCGATAATCTCAACGTCCCAAAGGTAAAGTGGTCACGAAGATTATTACGGTAGTCAATGCAGATCTTAAATCGAGTTATACGAATTTGTTGTTCGTTCCACTGTGCGGGCATTTTGATGTTTAAGAAAAACTAAATTAGCGATGTATGTACATTAAGATGTAACTTAAATTATACAATATTATATAATATATAGTAATTGAATTAAATAAATAACTTACGAGCTATATTATAAAATAGTTTTTTAAATTAAGAATTTATTTAGTTCAAATTACATATGTAAATACGTAATAATAGAATTAAAATATAACCTACAAGCTATATTATTAAATAATTTTAATAATTGGTTCAAATTACACATAAATATCATACATTTTTTGATGTTTGTTTGGCGACTGAACCGCGTGCCAATGTCATTAGATATTCTAATCATTTCGGAACCTTTACCAAGATTACATTAAATACCTTCTTAAAATAATTTGCCCTTTAAGATGTATTACCAATTGCTGTATCACGTCTTTTGGACTCATCAACATGCTTATTTGCTAATTCTTGACGACGGTCATACCAGAATTCATACGAAATTGTGCCGTTTTTGTGATCATCTTTTGGTTTATAAACATAAGAAACCCATCTCCATTTTCAATAAACTTGATAATTGACTTTGTAAGCATCAAATTGAAAGTTTTTCAACCAATCATTCTAAATTAATAACTTACATCATAAAAGCCATTAGTAGGTTTACGGTGTCCGGTCGGACGATCTTTCTAAGTCCAGTCATGTCAATTTTTAGCATAGTCATGTGAATTTGGTCGGATCATCGGACCATGCGGTGCTTAGGCCGATTGATTAATTGATTATAAAGGGTGATTTTGATCTACACTAGATTTTTTTTTTTTGCCATTCGCTTTATAATGAGCTATTAAAAAATTTTTTAATTTAATGAGATATTAATATTATGCTATAATGAATAATAATATTGACATTAATATTATATAATTAATAATTTCAAATTTTATGAGCCTTAATAATTATAAGTTTGAATTTTTACATAGTATATCAATATTTTCTTATATCAAATGAAATTTTACAAAGTATTTCTTTCGATTTCTCAAATATTGAATTTTTTATAAAGTAAGATTGTAAATATGGATGTTATTGACATTGCTGAAGATGCATATGGGCGGATTTGTCTCTTCAACTAATTATAAACCAATTCCACCAATCAAATAGTTCTCGTAATTACTATATTTAGTGCGATCTACAGTAAATCTCACTATATATAGTAATTACGAGAACTATTTGATTGGTGGAATTGGTTTATAATTAGTTGAGGAGCCCATATGATATTACATTTAATTCACTAATGGAAATACCAAAAGTTGGTTATAAATTTTTTGGGTTAATATTAATATTCATATTATATTTTATAATAATATTAAAGATTAACAAGCAATAATAAATTTTTAGTTATCTACTGAAGAATTTGCCTTATTTGACAAAGATGATTAAGCTACACACTTAATGATGAACAAAATGAGAGTTGGTGAAATCAGATATGCTGCATTACCAATGGAATATCCACCAACGTCTTCAGAAGGAATTGCTACAGTATACAATATTGAAACTTGGGATAATTATGAATCAGCTTTTAAAAATGTAAGAGTTAAACCATTATATTTTAGTATTATAATGTATATTTATTAATTATATCTTTTTTTGCAGATGCAATAAGAAATATAATGAAAATTTGTATAAATATATTTATTAAATGGAAATCTTTTTTTAGACTGGATTGCATTTTATTCAAAGCCTTGGGTGTGAGCTTCTTTAAATCAAATATATTCCTTTATAGCTTTAGATATTTGAAATAAGGCATCTGACAAACTAATGTAGCAGAATCATATCATGCAAATTCTAATTGGGATGAAAAATCCTTATCTTTACAAGTAGCTATTTTAAAGTAAGACAATAAATTTAATGGTTTATTTAATATAATATATACATATTTATGACTTCTTTTTATTAGAGCAAAAAATCATCATGAAAGATATTTTGTTCTTGTAAAATTTATGACAATTATGGAATTGCAAAAAGTGATAAAGATCAAGATGTTATAGCACAAGCAAAACGATCCTAAATGAACTGGTATGTACTAAATATAAATATTGTGATTTTTTCCATAACTTATTATTCTAATAAATCCAGCATATTTTTAGTTGCTAAGCAATCATCAAAGAAAACTAAAACTGGAACTTTAACTAAATCCAATCAAACGTCCAGGTTACAATCTGAAGCTAAGAAAACTAAAGTAATTGATTCAACAGAAAACAATGTGGATTTTGACATGAAGGAACGTTAATTACCATTAAGAGAACATCAACTGGAAATTGAAGAACATGAATTGAAAATTGAGCACGAAAGATTAGAACTTCAGAAACTAAAGTAAGAATTTAATGCCAGTAAATAATATATCATTTTTTTGGAAGTTTTTAGAAATCAAATTTTAAAGAAAATGGTTGTAGTGAATTTTGTAATGAGTTAATGCAAAATATATTCATAGATATAGTATAAATTAGAAACATCAGGAGTTATTTTCTATGTAGGTTTATATCAAGATATTTATGTGAAATTTATATGTACTGTTCTACATAATTTTAAGGATCCAACATGGGTTTTATGTGAATCTGATTTTATGTGTAAAATATATTTATATAGAATTATATAACTTTTTTATTTAAAATTGTATATATTTTTTATGTAATTATTATTTGATATTATAAATATGTAAATATATAAACTGTAATTCCTTATTGTTATTAAATGTAATGCTACTTGAATATATAATAATTTGAATACAATATCACCTAATAATCCCAAGTCCATAAAAATCAAAGGAGTTGTACGTATATCATATGATGAACGTATTATTATTTTATTGGGCAATATGATGATCATTAGTAAAATCTTTCTATAGTAAAAGTGCGAACAGATTGTTCGTATTACTTACAAAAAATAAAGAAATAAATCATTAAAAAACATTTCTCCAATAAATAAACAAAAGCGAATTCCCACCTAATTTATACCCACCTGCTCTTCAATAAGTCTAGTTCATTAAACTGGCATTTCCATAAAAAAAGAATATCAATAAAAAATCAGCTTCGTGCTAGACGGGTAGACATCGCATATTTCTCAAAACAAAAAAATATGCTAATATACTTACAATTAAATTCTCAAACCCAGTATTCCTATAAAGAAATCAATAATTTTCTTAAACAAATAAATAAAAAATTCCCATACACTCACTTAATTAATTTCAAGTTCAATTTGTTAAACCCAGCATTTTTACAAAAAAACAAATGTTAATACATTTCCAAACAAACTAATAAAAAAATCACATCACCTATTTTTATATGGATTTAGTACGAAATCCCAAAACTTGAAATCCTGAAGGTATGTTATTCTGACACTAAATCCCAAAATGTTAAAATCCCGAATTGGCATAATCCTGACATTTCATAAGCCTGACACTTCATAATCCTGAAATTCAAAATACTGAAATGAAAATCTTGAAATTCATTAATAAAAGAAAGAAAATTAGCATTATGGGGATGTCAGAATTATAAAATTCGGGATTATGACATTTCAGGATTTTGTCAATTCGGGATTATAACAATTTGGGATTTTGATATTTTGGGATTTAGAGTGTCAGGATAATGTACCTTCAGGATTTCAAGTTTCAGGATTTTGGACGGATCCCTTTTATACATACCTGTTAAGTAATTTCAAGTCCAATTTGTCAAATGTAAAGGAACAAATTTAAAAAGAATTTAACAAAATGGAGGAAGAAGTTTTGGAAATTATTGATAAATACGTTATACCAATCACCGAATACAACTTTAGCAAAAGATATTGCATAAAATCAAATACAAGAAGTCATTAAAGAACAATATTATAAAAAGGACAAATAGCTAAAACAGAAAGTCCTGAAGTGATGTCAGGTACAATTGCAATAAGCTTGTTAGATCAAAATCAAATACCATTGAGTATAGGATTATGGTGTTGAGTGGAGATATCATCATAGGTGGAATAAGTACAAACCAACAGAAACACCCTGAAAGTAAAGAAAAGAAAGAAGAAAAAGAAGATTATTTAGAGGTGAAGATAGCGAGCATAAATATATTTGGAGTTTGCGTTTACTAAAATCAACATTATTAAAAAGGAAAAGAATAAAAATGTATTGGTAAAGTGCAAAAGACAAAATGAACTGAATAATAATTTGAAAAAAGGTTATTAAAGAACAATAAAGGGAAATGAAAATAGTTAAAGGGTTAACAATTGGTCAACAAATGGGACTTGCAATGAAGCTTTTTTTGCAAATATTTTTATTTTAATAGTAGTCTTTTTTAATGAAATACTAAAATTTTTTATTTGATAGTATATAATAGTAATTAAAATAGAGAAAGTTTGTATATTTGAAAAATAAGCGAAAGAATATTTTATTGGCAGAAAAAAGTAAAAATTGCAAAGTTTTTTTTTTATTTATGTTAACAATAAGAAGTGTTAATAATGATACACGAAGTAAAAAAAGTTTATCGGTTAATAAAGTTAAGAGTATAAAAGTTTATTTAATTCCTAAAAAGAAAATCACTTAATATGATATGTTCAGTTGCTATTCAAATATACTGTGTCGCACTCAGGGTATATATTTAGAAAATGTCCAAAAATTTTTATGTCAATCAGATTTTTTGCCAAGAAAAATTTTAATGGGTAAATTATTTGAAAATGATTTTTTACAATACATATATATGGATAATCAGATAATTATTTTGCAATTTTGTCAAAATTAATAAATAACTTCCTTATTATTATAAATCTATTGAATAATAGTAAAAATAAAATAAATCAAATGAAAAGATAAACCTTTATCTGAAAGTGATAAAAATAATTTATCTTTATCAGAAACTTCTTTATCAAAAATTACTACAGAAGAAATACTAGATGAATCAGACGAAGAAAATTCTCAAAGGAGTTCTAAAAAAAAAGAAAAATTTTAAAATCTTGTATATTAAAAAGAGAAACAAAAGTGAAAATTAATAAAGAAAGATTTCAAAGAAAATGACTTAAGAATTTTCATGGTTAAAGTATGATCCTAAATAAAAAATGCACTGTGAATTAGATAGATTTCATGGTATTAATTATTCCTTTTATTAAAGACATCATAGAGGATTTACAAAATACTCCAAATTTGCCTGTCATGTCAAATTAAATAAATATTTGACAGTATTTTAGTTGTTTGGGTCACCAAATTTATTAATGAACAATCAATAATGAACCCTGAAAAATTTTTTTTTGTACCCAAATCTTGCGTCTACCAATTTTTCCAATATCAAAGGCGCGTCATCATTTGAACATTTTAGGGAAAAAGCTTAATGTTTCTATAAATCAATTTTAATTCCCGAAGGCACAGAAGGTTTCTGAATATACTATAAAGGAGGTTTGTCGTGATAATTGATGTGATATTTACTAAGTTAATTAGTACAAAAACCTTGAATCTGTACAAGGTTACACTTATGTTCAATAGTACTAAAAATTCAATCTGTACAGACGAAGGTGATATAAAATAAATAGTGTGATATAATCATATTCAGGGGTCCTGGGCACAGCAGGGGTTTTGTCTAATTGTATGATAATGACATTTGATAATTTTTTAAGAATTGGAAATTTTTTCTCATAAATTTTTAAAAGAACTGATAATTTGAAACCATGTTGAAAATTTCTATGATAAAATTGAAATCTATTTTAGACTCTGGTCGTTTAATAAATATGGGAATGCCATACTTTTGAAAATACCCATGTAAAATTTCCACTCCCAATAACATTTTTATATATAAAAAAAAAAATTCTAATATTATTAGTATTAAATACCAAAGTGCAATATAGGTATATTTTTGAACCATAGTAGTTTTGTATTATATAAATTTAACTTTAAATTTTGTACTTATTTAAAAATTAAATAAAATATATAAATATTTTTAAATCTATATGAATAAAATTTTATATAAAATTTGTATAATATTTATTTAATTATACATTATATATAAATTTATATTTAAATAACTCTATATTTAAATAATTTTATTCAAAATAATTGTATAATATTCACTTGGTTATTAATTACACATAAATTTATATTTAATTAATTTTATATTTATATAGATTTTATATAATTATATAAAAAATAAATGTGTATTTCAGACTTAAAAAAATTTATGTAAAAAATTTATATTGGATATATATAGGATTATAGATATTACGTAGACTCTACAAAAATTACAACTCCTGATGAACCACTTGTTTCAATAAAATTAAGATGCAAGCATTGCTACTTTTAATTTTTGTTATAAGCTTTTAATTATTTTATTGTATAAAAATATTTGTTTAAATTTACATCTAATTTTTTCTAATAATTGTAAAAATTTAATAATTATTAAATACAAGAAAAAAAAATAAAATGTAGATCGGTCATGTAAATTTAGTTCAGTACAATCACAGTTAGTTCAGTTCGATGGTAGTGAAATTTGATTAAAATTTAAATTCATCTGCATCAAAATTCACATGACTGTGCTAAAATTGACATGAATGGACTCAGAAAAATCATCAGACCAGACACTGTAAGAATATACTCTTAAATCAGCTAACAATTTGAAAAAAGGTGATCAGAAATTTCTCTCAGATCTATTTAGATATAATCATTATCTATATTTTCTTTGGATTCTCATTTATTTTGTTAGTTTTATATCATTGACGATAATTAATCAAGGAATTTTTAGGCATTTTAGTGTTAAAGAACAAGTTATCTGTTATCGTTAAGATTTTTTTGTGGCAGCCTTGACAAATCATTATGTAAAAAAAAATGCTAATAAAATATATGTTATAAAAGAAGAAAAATAATAAAAAAAAAATGTATGGTGTATAACACTTAAACTCATCAAATAAAATTGATGATTTTGAAAAGCTAACTACTTTTTAAAATTTTATGAAAATTGAAAATGTAACCTGATAAAATTATACTTTGGGTTCTTCTCTTTCAAAACATCAGATTACTTTTTCTTCAACTACCATATTTCAAGAATTATTAAATTTTAAAGTTAGCATATTTTTTATATTAGCTTATATTTAAATGTGAAATTTCAGAATTTTTTTATCATGTGATAACGATTATAACCAATCATATTGATTTTATTTATTATAATATATTGTGTTCAACATTTTATTACTAATAAGGTTAGTCTATTTCCTTATTTGGAAGTAATTAGTCTTAATTTAGTAATGATCATTATAAAACTGAATTTCAGACTGTTGATGAGTTTAGGTGTTATGCACCATACTGTAAAGAAAAGAAGAGAAAAAGGGATAAAAAAAATAAAATAGGCTACTATCTAATTATTACATAATTATTATCATGACCACTTTTTTGAATTAGATACATAGGCAGATTTGGCTCACTTGATGATCAGAATGTTGATCATTTTGTCTAAAATTAACGTTAATTTTGGCCAAAATGATCATATATAAAATTATGAAACAATTAATAATTAGCCAATCAAATTTTTAAAAATAAATCACGTGATAAGGTGCGTTTGAATTCAAACTTTAAACCTTTTTATATTTTAGTGATACACTTTTTTAAATAATATAAACGTTTCAGACGCTTCAATGGTTCTCATTACCAAGTTTTTAGCATTCAATTTAAAATTACATTAACAATTGTTTAAAATTGATGAAGTGTAAAAATTAAAATAATAATCTTATATTTTTATGATTATGAAGAAATAGTGTATGTGAACATTTTTTATTCCCAATTTTACAATCTTAATAATTGTAATGGTTTTGATGATACAAAAATTAGATTTTTCCATATTTATGGATTAAGTAAAATTTTGTTGCTGTATCCATTATGTTCAGATAACACATTTCATTATTAAGTCTAATTAATAAATAACAGATTTGTTTATCGAATTGCAGGTATAGTGATGTCTACACCACCTCCTCCAGCTCATCCACCATTAAAACCACCATCACCACACTCACCAACTCCATCCCCATCTCCTCACCACCAGCACCACCACTACCTCCTATAGCTCCTCCACCTGTTCACCACTAACACCAACTCTTCCTCCAGCACCTTTGGAGAACTGAAGTTGTGCAAGTGTTGCTAAGCATTTATGAAACGGGAATTATCCACTCATTTCCCCCCAGCACTTCCATCACTAACACCACCAACATCCGAACACCCGCAAATCAGCATTTAAAACAGTATAATCTCAAAATAATGAAGGAACCAATGAACAACACTGAACAATTTCACGTGATTTTTTAATTTCAATGCAAAATTCTGGCCAAAATTATGCATGCACGTGACTCCAATTGATACTTCTATTAAAAAAGAACAAAGCGTAACGGTTTATTGTTTTTGTAAAAATCTTAAAGTTATCAGTTATTACATCAGGAAATTTTTTCCATAAAATCCACATGGAAATCCATACCAAATATTGTGGAAATATGAATATTTTCCAAATACCTAGTGACAAAACACATGGTAGATCCACAAAAATTCGAAGATTAAAATATGTAGGATATTTGGAAATATGTGGAATTCCACATATTCCTGAGCTAATCTATATAGAATTACATGGACCAACTAAAATTTCATGATGTATGTATTACTTTATTTTTATTTTTAAATAGCGCTTGGTATTATACTTTATTAATTAAAAGGGTCAATTACTACATATCAGATATTGGTAGTAGTATAATAAGATTGCAGGTATGAGGACCATGACAACAGAATATATAAAGTAAATTCAACGTTTCCCTCAGTTTGAGACCTTATTACAAGGAATTTTTCTAAACTGAAAGTAAAACAATTAGCAAGAACATAGACTGTGTCAAGTGTCAGCAGATCCTCCACCCATTGTACCATTAATAGTTAAAGTACTCTGGTAATAAGAACAGAATAGTATTCGAAATTTTCATTGATCTTGTAATATTATGAGCATTTCTAGTTTGTCACACGGTCACACCCAATAAAAAATTTTCTGGGAAAACTCGCGACAACGAGGAACCCATATTTCTTTACGTGTTTTTTCAAAAACAAAATCTCTTAATTCTAGTAAAATTTGTTTCTGTTTAGCCGATCTTTGATTGCATCATTCAATTGATTGCAAAGGAATATTTTTGTCAAGTATTATACACTTCATTTTACTAGATTGAGGACGACGAGTCCATACATGTTCGAAGGTTTTATCATGGATCTCGCACATAGGTCATGAAAAGTTTGAACGAGTGTGTTTTTAATTGTTCGATCATAGGTATTTCATCTATTAATAAATGAACTTTATTTCTCTTATATTTAGGTTGGGCAAATCCGGTGTAAACGTTTTGTTATTTCCATTAAGAGCGTAAAAGGCATACATAAAACCGTCTATATTTATTTACCATATAAAAAATTTTATCCGTAATTTCTGTAAAACTCCGTGAATAACTGAATATGATACATTTACAGAAAAATAACTAAAAATCTAAAGCAACTTGGGTAGTTTCCATGTTTTGATGCTATAAATTCCGTGAATGTGAATATGATACATTTACGGAAATAACATGAATAAAAAAACACGAAATAAGGTTACTTACGATTTAAATTAAAGAAGTCGTTCATGTGTTAAATCTGACATAAAGAACGTACGAATCTTTGTTTTGATTAGTATGTTGTTCCATGATTTAGATAACGAATATTATCGAAACATGTAGTCAATATTTAAAAAATTATCTATATCCGGTTATTGAATTATTCTATTTATATAACCATTGAAGAAGTTATTTGAATGGCTTCAGTTGTAACTTTTCCGAAATCCAAGGTTAAGTTATTATTAAATATAACTTCAACTATATATAATTATTATGTGATATTTCCTTGGAGATAATGTAAAATAGTTATTATGAATATTATTATAGTATCCATTTATTACATTTTGTGAATTTGTATTAATCGTCACTCTAGGTAAAACTAAAATTGTAGTGAGAAGAGCGAACGTTTCTGATTTATTTGGTGACGGCCAATACTCTGTTGTCGAAATAAATTGATGTTCTATTCGATCATTTTGACTTTAATAAAACCAAAACTAGTTGAACAATGTTTCTTACCAAGGTCGTGAACTGAACCGTCTGTGTATATCTCAATTTGTTCTTCTATATTCCAATCTTTCATATTTGATTGTAATAAATTATTTCTGTCGTATAACTAATTTATAATCATATTATTAAAAAATTTATTTGCAATTTGTCTTTCGATGCGATCATTGTATGTATATATCAATTGTATGTAATCGACTACTATAATTAGACTGACGAAACTGATAATATGTATAATATGTATCATTCAAGTCTGATAAATTAAAGTTTATTATTTTCGTCGTTAGGAACCGCATTCATCATTATATGACAATTTTTTGTTGTAGATTGTGTCGTATAATTTGCCAAATCACTCATATAGTTTGCATACAATTGTATTATCTGCTGCTGTATGTTCTAGTATAATATTTAAATGTTGAATTACAGAATTATGCGTTCCGTCTATACCTTGTTTCTTGTCATAAATTCCCAATTCCAGACTTAACAGCGGAATTCCAGAAATATATAAATTGTGAATCTCTCATAAATATTTTCTTTGTTGAGCAGGAATATATTAGTTCCATTGAAATTATCACATTCGTATTCCCAATATTCCTGTCTTAGTTTATAATTCGGCTCACTAACCGTTCCGTTACTTTCTCTTAACAATGTTATACCATGGGGATATTACCGTTGTAAAATGTTTTTTGTAAAATATCAGTTATTATGTATTTACAAATATAGTATATTCGCGGTATATATATCATTTTGTAGCAGATTTGCAGACCAAATTATTGCGTAATCTTGCTAATATTACCAAAAGTCGATCAGATGCACAAACGTCATCTGTTTATAGTGCTTTTTGTATACTGTATAGTACAGTATAGAAAAAAAGTTTCTCATAATTAAAAATTATTTTACTGCTACACTGCCAAGCACAAGATTTAAAAGAAAGTTCTCTTTATTATCTTGATGTAATCCATATGGATAAACTATGACCATAAATATCATTTTATCAGAATTTAAAACCGAACTATTGGTAAAAAGATTACACAAAAAAAATTGCGTGCATCATTAGTTCGTGATACGATAGACGTAACAAAAACAAAAATATATTGAATTCACTTCTTTTTTTATTTTAATGAATAAATTATTTTAATTCGTTTTTTTTGGATTTTACAACCATTCTCTAATATTCAATTCGCATAAAAAAAAAGTACATTCAATAAATATCAAATGTTGTTCTGTATTATACCAATTTATTTTTGAACGAAATAACATAAATATTATGACATTTAAACATTTTAATACCAAATTTTACTAATTAAAAAATAAATTAAATAATATAAATATACCGTAATAATTAAAACTATGCGCCAGACGACTTTCGGTTTGTCGAAAAAATGTATTCATAATTAACCCAACAGGTTGGTTGCAAAATAATATACCTGAAATATTTACTTGAATTTATGAGTAAATTGATTGTCGTATCATCACATTATACTGGCGAACTCCAATGACATAATATTTTGCTGAAAGTATTGTTCAACCCCGATGGCTGGTACTTCCGATGGTTGATAAATTAACGAGGAAGTCATTTGAATCGGCTCATCAACAATTCCTACATATAATTTCCTCCTAGCACATGCAATACTGATAAAAATTATAGAGTTTTAAATTTTAATAAGATAAACGACAGCAAAAACAACAAAAAAAATTTAATTTGGTTTACCTTTTTAATGCATCGACACTCCATCCAAAATTTGGTTCACAGGCGATCTCAAGATCTGATATTGACGTACGACGAAAAAATTGCCAACGCTTATTCAGAAAATGAGGAAATGATGATTCAACCGCATTTCTTATTCCAATATTTGAATTTTCAGTGAAGCGGATTTTTTTCATTTTACCTAATTTTTCAACACTTAATTTTATTACGGTAAATTTTAATAATAATTGATAAAGAAAATAAATAACCAATAATGAAAATTATATGTATGTATATTTACTTTCTAGGTATTTTTTGGATTGGTTTTCCACCAACTATATCGATCAACTTGAAAGTAATAAACTTTTTGTGTGAATAGATTTTATTTTTACGATTATTTTTCAAGTTGTCAAACCTTTTCGATGTTTGAGGTTGATTGATTTCATGATAGCACAGATCGTGTTTACAGGCTTTGCATGAATGATCATTAATGGACTGGACACGAGATCTAAGGCATCCACATTTAATTCCAGTTTGTAAATTTCGGTAATTACACTTTCCATATGTCATATTTCTTTTTTTTTAAATGATGCAACTTTTTGTTAACGTTAAGTGAGTGAGACAGAGGAAAAAGATTTTTCGATGTCTTTATATTTTAATATTTCACGGTTTTTTTTTTTTTTTTGATTGACGATCAAATACTTGATTTGATAAAACAATTTTTCAAACGTCTTTATGCAGATCAAACGTTAACGTCAGTTAGCATTTAGCAGCAAAACATCTTGAAACAATATAAACATTTAACATATGACTTGAATTCACTTTTGTAGTTTCATGATGTTCTGCTGACTTCGAAACCATATAAAAAATTTTATCCATTATTTCTGTAAAACTCCGTAAAAATGAGTCTTTTACGGACCCATTCATAGAAAATGTAAATAATTTGATAAATTCCATAATATAAGATTATTAATTCCGGAATTATGAGCCTTTTACGGAAAAAAAGATGAAATATAAAAAACAGATCGACTTTTTTTTACAGGGAAAAACGAAAACCAATTGATTGAATAATGGAAGTGTTTAATCACCAAATATGAAAACACCTTTATATGATCTTTTCAAAAATCCGATACTTTTTTTGTCATTCATTGTTATTTTCTTTATTTTTAGTGACAACCATGTTAAAGTAATTTTTGTATTATAAACTTAGAAAAATATTTTATAATCAATTATAAAGTAAGAAAGATTATTAGTATAAATATCATGTCATATGATCATATAATTGATGATACTATTAGTCTTTTTCCACCATTTGATCTAATTTAGGAAATCCCCGGAGATATTCAATCAGAATACACCGCTAAAAAAAATCTCTTTTTTTTTTCATACAAAGGAGAAATGTTTCATTTCAGACGAAGAATTAAGATTAAGGAAACAGAAACAAGATATTATCACGTCTGAAGTATTTTTACTTACTATTATGTAATTAAAGTTTGAAACATGTTTATAACTTTATAATTGATGATATTTTACATTTATGCACGTAACTACATTAAAGAAATATATTACTAAAAAAAAAAATTAGGTTATTGTAATACTTGCAAATTTATTGACCCCTGGTTACCATGTCTTAATACAGTATATCTCTGCCGATTTTGATTGAAAATATAATTATAATATTGGCCGGAATTACGTGTAAAAAAGGTATTTCTAAAGTACACTTTATTTGTATCATACAGATAAATATCTAAATTGGTGTCACAGGCTCACAGCAGTGACAAAATCATGTGTACCTTGAAATGTTTCGTATCTGTTTCTTTTTCACGGATCTGATTTTAATAATTCCGATGTTCAATCAACCCTTATGCACATCGTCAAAAAAAAAAAATTCTTTTTTTTTATTTAAAGTAAAGATTGGTATATTTCATCATATATAGAATGAGAAGACGAAATAGAAGCAAAACATTCCATGATTATTAATTTTGGCTGAAATATTTTTAATTATTATGTAATAGTGAAAAAAAAAGTTAAAGTTTGAAACATGGTTAAACTTAAACTTAGTTTTCGCCAAATGGCAATATATGTTGTTTTGTACATTTTAACTTCCTTATCTGAAATATCTATAGTTACGTAATTAAACACTTACCGTAATTCCGGTCAAAAATCATTATAATACAGGCTAGGATATTTTACATTACCATGCAAAAAGGGGGTACTATGTTACAAACACACCATCATACTAATGCAGTGATTTTTATCCGATAATTATTTGAAATGACTGAAAAGGTTAAATTCGATTTTATTCCGTATCTGTGACTTTACATGCATAGATCTTATTTTAAATTAAATAATTCCGATGTTCAGTCCTGCTGTCGATTATATCATACACTCTGTACACGCTAAAAAAAAAAAAAAATTTTTTTTCATATATCCAAAGGAGAGAATTGTTTCATTTCAGATATACTTATAAAGAACGATGTTCAAGTAAAACAAAATAGAAGCAAAAACATTCCATGTTTATAAATTTGGCTGAGCGTACTTTTCTTACTTATTATGTAAACTGCAGTGTAATAAAGTTATAGTTGAAACATTTTAAACTATTATCAAAATGAGGTAATGTTGCTTTATAATTATTGCATAACAGATAAGAAACACACATGAAGAAGTATCACGTTATTCCGATTTCTATTGGAAAAAAAATTTTTTGTGCAAACTATAAAACAAAGCCATTCTACATTTGCAGCTGATAATTACTTGTTTAAGTCGAACAGAAGTAGCTCATAAAACGAATTTAGCTCAATGAATATACTTAAAAAGTTAAATTTTTATTTTTAAATAGTTTTTTATATGCAAAAAAGGTAAAAAGCACAACAAAAGAGTTTATTTGTAAATAATGTATGTGTGCAAAAAAAAAAGAGGAAACAGGTTTTAAGCTTAAATTAATTAAAAATTTTTATAAATAATACACAAAAAAAAAATCATTCTAGATTATCATTTGTTGTGATCATGTGGTTACATAAATGATATGTTACGATACGCGTAATCACAACAACCCTAAAATTATTTCCCCATTTCAGCGCTGATCAAAAAAATATTGCAGGGATCTTAAATATGGTTTTTAACATGCATATCCATGCTTATTTAATTCCACAAAATTAATAAATTCGTTAGTTATATACAATTCGTTCAAACATCAGTATTGAACATATTATTATCTTAATTTTTGAATTTACCATTTTGAAATCGTTGAAATTTTATTTTCTTAATAACCGTGTTAGATAGAACAGTCAATTTCTAAACTGTCTAAGCTCCATATATTCATTTCTAATATTTATAATAATAAAAACTAGGAAACGGTAAATATTGCGATTTTATTGGCTAACGGTCACGTGAATGGTCAGACATATATTGTTAACATTTTATCATTTTACGTCACAATTAAAAAAATACTCAAATTTAATTAGCTCATAATCCTTATGCACTTTCATAAATATTTTATTAAATTTAAATTACATGAAAATATAGAACAACTGAATATTCTGATATCACTCAATAAAATCTCCTGGAACGCTAAACTTGAAAAAAATAAAGATACGACAAAAAAAAAAAAAAAAAAAGAAAAAAATAAATAAATTAATTATGCGTTACATTATATTACTAAAAATTTATATTATTTGTATTATTTGTAATTGGTATTAATTCATTCGAGTTATGCGAGTTATTCAAGCCGGGAGAATCTTGAAATTGTGAGAATTGTTGATGTTGAAATTGAGAGAATTGTTGTTGATGAAATTGTGGGAATTGTTGTTGATGTCGTTGAAACTCCTGGTGAACCAGTGATGAATTCCAATAGGTAGTATCATAGTCCTGTAATTGGTTTTGCATATCCAAATTGTTATTAGGTCTAACGATAATTTCGAATCCGGGAATTTCAAATCTAAAGTGGTTTGTTTGATGAAAATTATGTACATTTTGAATGAGGTTTTGAGGAATTTGGCCAGGATTCTGTTCATTAACATTATGATATGGTTCGTAAGTAGGATAGGATTGCATGAAGTAATTATGTTCATTTGATGGAATAGCTGATGGAATGGGTTGTTCATAATCGGTAGTTGTGTAGGGGCAGTAGGGCGGAGCCCATAGATCATTTTCCGTTACTGAAGAGGAGTCATTAAACGTATTATGTGAAATTTGTTGTTCCTTCATAAAGTAATTGTTAGACAAAAGATTGGAGTTGGTATGTGAAGGATTACTTTGGTTCATATTTATCTTCAGAATATTTTTTTAGGATGGAACTTTTTAAAGTATTTTATAGTAATTTAAATATTTTTTTTTATCTTTTATTACGCAATGTGAGTAATTAAACTTTCCTTTTTAATTTCATTAATTTCATTTTCATTGATAAACAGATGAATTGTGATTAACTGATAATTATTAATTACTTTATACAGATATTTCAATTTTTGGGGCAAACATAAATGATAATAAATTAATAATCTCATTGTCATATTAATATCAACAAAATAAGTGGAACAAAAAAAAAATATTCCCACCAAAAAGTGTTTTTGTTAAAACTTTGTACGCCAATAAATCTAACTTCTGAGATGTTATGCGTAACCATAGGTCTTTATAAAATTAGCAACTGCAATAAAAAAAAAAATTCATTCCACAAATATTATTATTAATTGTGGGCTGAAATCATGCAACCGTTTAAGTGGGTAATTTATCTGTTAAAATTTGTTTGTAATTTAAGGAATAATTAAATATGACGACATTACGAAGTTTCTCACGGTATTCGAAAATGCCTTAAACTTTAAATATAAGACACAAAAATGTTTTGTTTGTTATATTCATGGAGATTATATGCTTCAATGAGTCAGTTAACCTTCTTTAAGGTTATAAGAAATACCCATCTGTAGTTATCTGTCAAGTGTTATCTGTTGGTGTTACAATGCAAATAAACCGATTAACTAAAATAAGGACATCGGAAAAAATAATTTCCCGCCAAAAATAGAAGCAATAAAAAGAACAGAAATTATCTGTTACATTTCCTTTTTTTTGTGGCGTACAGTGACTCATCATTTGTAATTAACGTTTATATTCCGAAAGTTTTACTCATTCTTTTTGTAAACGAGGGTCAGTTATTCGTCGACTAATTAATATCAAATTACCTAAAGATTTATATTCTTATGTTAATTAATATTTAAAGAATTTTTAAAAGATTCATAAATTATAAAAAAAATCATTATTGCATTTTATATATTCTCTTAAATAATAAATATATTCGGCCGAATTTAATTTTTTTTTTTATGTAACGATAAATAACATAATATTTGAATCAAACGAAAAATGAAAAAATTTTTATTAGTCACAAGAAATAATAATAATTTGTACAAAAAAAAGTTTCACTTCCTTGTTAATTCTAGAAATAAAAAAAAAATTTTTTTTTTGTACTATACATATTCAATATAAATGACCAAATATGCTTCTTTTTTATATTTGTAGCCTAGAATATTCCATCACTAAATCTCCAAATTAAAAATTTCAGTAAAGTTTCGGATAAATTTGATCATCAACATAAATTTACATAACTTATCCTAACCTAAAAAGTGATATAAATAATAAAATATTACAATGATACGGTAATAATGTATAAAAACAAATATATAATATATATATATATTTATTTTATTTTTTTTTTTGTAAACATTTATTTAATCTATAGAGGAAGAAATTCCTGGATTGGGCCATCAATGGTTCCAATATACAGCTTCTTACGTGGTCCACATATCCTAATAATAATCAAATAGAATCAGATTTAATTTTTTTTAATTATTATTAATTAAGTAGATTTATTTATTTACCTCTTTAGATCATTTATAGACCATCCACTAGGTGGTTGACTAACAATTTCGAGATCCGAAGTTGTTATACATCGAAAAAATCTCCAGCGTCTACCCTTCAAAAATGAAAATAACCCTTCAACTTCATCTTTGACCCCATTATTTGAATCAAAAAACGTAGGTTTTATTAAATGTTTGTCTTCCAATTTTTTAATCCTATTATATTAAAATATATATTATATATTGTTAATAATCCAATAAATATATAACAGGGTCCACGAAACCAACCCCTGTTATCAGATGCATCAGAATATCAATGATTTTCATGAGTGTAAATCATGCGGTAACATTTTACTTAAAAACGATCAAAACACAAATTTCAATTAGTTGAAATTTTGGTTATCATTCGCTTTTTTTTTTTGCTTTTCATTATTATTTTTTTTTTTTTTATAAATATTTAAAAACCTTTTGGTTTAGTATACTTACTTTCTAGGAATTTTTGGAGTTAAATTTCCATGAGGCAGACAGAAAATTCTAAAAGCTCTTCTAGTACGTCTGTTTCTTGTGGTGAGCGGTAGTTCGACACGGTTAACCATCTCATCTACGTCAAGTGACGCATCATATTCAACTTCCGGCTGAAGGATTGGATGATTTTGTAGCATTTGTGTATTTAATGTATTAAAATTAAATAAATAAAATGGTAATAAGACGTGTTGACATTCATAACAAATTCCCCTGCAATAACATGCACGTCTTGTAACTGGATTGTACTCGAAATTTTCGGTATAGTAAGACATTTTTTTTAAAGAATGTCAAAAAAAACTTTTAAAAAAGAAAAACTTGAAGGGCTTTTTATAATTTTTTTTTTCATATTTATTGATAAAAAAACTTTAATTACAATATGGCTTTGTTTAATATCAACCGTAATTAATTTCTATCTGCTTGGAATATCTGTAGATTTTCAGAAAAGATTTCATGATACATTTAAACAATCATTCTAAATGGCTAAAAAATTTTTTCATGTGAAATTTCTTTTTTTTTTTTTATTTGAAAATTTAAAAAACTACTATCTTGTGATCAAACAAAAAAAAAAAAAAAAAAAAAAAAAAAAAATAATAAATGTTTTTTTTTATAATAAATATACATGTTTTTGGACAATAGGAAAAAGTAATAAAGCCAAAAAAAAAAAAATTTCTTATGTTTTAAGTTTTTTTTACTATTTATATTTTTTTTACGTTCTGGTTTTTATAATTTTATAAACATAAAATAATAAATGTTACGCGATATATATTCTATATTCTAATCAAATTAAGTTATTTAAAGTTTACAGTTATTTTAGTGCCACAATACGTCACATACGAAACAATATTCGGTATTTACCGAAATAGTTAAACAGATAAATTATCTGCTCGATAAGTTAGATAACAGGAGAGAGAGTTCTTCAGATCGAATTTATTCCAATTTCACGTCTGTAAATAAATAAATAACAAAGGATATACATGTAGAGATATATTATATTAAACTATATATGAACTATATATGAACTATATGAATAATTGATCACACAAACAATTACACGACAGTGTCGATTGGTGAATGGTGATAACATACATATAGTATAATCAGTAAGGTTACATTTGCTTTATTTATGCTGTAATTATGCTTGACATTTTTCACAAAAATTTACTTTTTTTTTTTGTTACAAGTATCAGAGTATCAGCCGAACTTTTTGCAAGCGAAATTAAGTATCAGCTGAACTTTTTGCAGGGAGAATATTTCGTTGTTTAGGTAATTAGGCGTAAAAAAGATTTACTTAATAACTATTATTCTCGTGATTATATCGATAAATTAATACCCGTGATATAAACGAATGATGTGATTCCTATGGTTAACTATCTTTACTCAACTTCTTTTAAAACATCATCTAATTGTTAATAATATCTATCTTTATATTGTTTTAGTTAATTAATTTGTATGATGACGTTTAAACATGCACATATGTATTTAATTTGATGTGAAATAAAATGAAAATATCATACTTGAGACTTTTTTGTGGATATTTTAAGTTCTAATTTAAAAATTAATTTATTTCTATTATGGTTAAAACAAAAATTTTATGAGAAGTCTTTTTTTTTTATTATTTGACTATAATGACAGATAAAATTGATAAAAGTTTTTTTCATGTGACTGCTTTAATATGTTTAAATAAAAGAAATATGGTATGATTTAGAAGGTATTATTAGAATTAGAAGAATCTAAATTAGAAAAAAATCAAAAGTTCCAAAAAGCTTTTCAAAGTTCCAATGATAATCATACTGTTTTACCTTTGTTTTGAAACTTATTGTAATGAATTTATTGAATTTTTATTTTTATGAAATATTCTTTTTTACAAATAAAGCATACAAGCGGCGAAATTAATTAATATTTATTTATCTTATTATTATTTTTACTCCTGAAAAACATTGAGCCTTTTTGCTTTTTTTCTTTTTTTTTTTGATCTAGCAAATAGCAATCAAGTGCAACTCACTCCAAATTGTACAACTCATTATGATCATAGTTGTACCATACAGATAACTAAAAAGTCTTGTAAAATGAATGAATGACAACAAAAAAAGTCAATAAACGTAACAAAAACAAATTGTTTCATTAGTGGTTGCAATCTTAAAATAAAATACCACAACTATGATCGACGGTATTGTAAAAAATCATTTTAAAAATGATTTACATCATGTGTTGGGTGCACGAATATTCATGTTTACATCATATGCATACAAAAAAATTAAAGTTATAAAAACTTGAGAGAAATTTTTTGTATTTTCTTATAAATCCATTTCATTATTGGATTATAACGAACTAACATGTAAAAAAAAGAGAATTCTGGTTAAATACATCATTTTATAATATATATTGTAAATGGCGGATTCACGCGTGATACATTTTTAAAGGCGACGATCCGACCCGAATAGGGGGAAAAAATCATGTACCAATAAAAATTTTCTATTTTCTGATGTATCTTTATAATAACTGTTATGGTCCGTAACACTGTACAACGAATATGAAGTTTATATTTTGAAAAAGCCGCAATTCAGAATTTTATTTTTCAACTTAATTTTTTTTTTTAGAAATCTTTGTATAAAAATCCTTATTGGCGAATACCTAGTTCGAAGTGCAACGAAGGACTATATAATTCTACACAAGGTGATACAAGTGCCCGGTAATTTCCACTCATCCCAAGAATTGAACCTACGTTCCTTAGGTAACAGATCCGTAATTCACTGCTTCGGACTTAATAATGGTTAGTTCGTTATTATTCGCTGGCCGATATAATGGAAATATTATGCATTATTGATTCCAATAGTTATTTGTTATATAATTTAAAATTTTATATTGTATAAATAATTTATAAATATTAATAATTCATATTAAAAAAGATTGGTTCTTGTATAGAGTCTTTTATGTTCTTCACATCTCTCTCTTACTATATTTTACCATTTTATGTAGGAACGCAAAAATATGTAGTGTATGACACATTTTCCACAATGATGTAATTATATATTTAATTCACATGGAATTCAGATTAGGGTTATATCTGCTAGTTGGATTTGTTAATGCTGGCCAGACTTTTTAATGCGGGCTAAATTTGTGTAACACAAAACTTTTGCCTTTTTTTTTAGTATTAAAGTAATGCATTCCTTACTTTTTACAAAGTACAGAAAATTATTATAAATACTGTTAAGTAGAGATTCTAACAAATAATTTAACTCATTTTGCAATGACGTCAATGACGTGTCTGCGAGATGATCGTATTAGAATATTTTTATACGAAAGATAATAAAATATTCAATCTAAATTGTTTCTTTAACCGCTTTTTTTTTATCTGGCCATTAAATCATTATGAAAATAATTTCTTTTTTAAACCAACTTCCTCCAATTTTGCACAATTAATTTATTTTTTTTTAAGAAAATAAAAAATAAACTTAAATATGATATTTCTATTTTATCACACACGTACTTTTCTGGTAATTTTAAACTACTAACTAAATAAATTAGATCAAACTTAACGTTTGCATAAGATGCGACGTTATTCGATATTATGATTTATTTACGTGACTTTGCTCAAAATTTTGTTAACCAGAAAGCATTGTATTTAGTATTTGATGACGGAAAAATTTGGGAACAAAATTCTGTTCAACAATATGCGCAGAAATTGATTAGCACGTTATGAGATTGATTACTTGAGGTTCAAGATTTTATCGGGACAGGAATAATAGGAACCGTATATTGACTGTACTTACTATTTAATGCGCAAATTACTACATTAAATTTTTGAAGATTATTTAGTCTCTAAAACATTGCCATGTCTTCATGATAGCTTTGTTCTAACTAAACAATATGCAACCGAATCTTGCAGAATTCATTCCCCTTCGGACTAATAGTCGTGTAAATCACATGATTCACAATCTTCAGCGCTGATCACAGGGGACAAAAAAATATTGCAGGGGTTGAAATATGGTTGATAGCACAACTGTTTAATTTAAGCTCAATATATTCATTTTCTGTGGATTATAATATTTATAAATAAAGACTATAAAATTTGCGGTATATTGGCTGACGTATTGGCTGACGATCACGTGGATGGTCCATAATGCGTCGACAACTCGACATACTGTATATTGTCCTTCGCTTCGTTCTGGACAATCATGAGTAATGCTTTCACAAGTAAAAAAAATACTCCAATTTAATTCTAATCCTTATGCATTTTCATAATTTTTTACGGATATTTTATTAAATTGAAATATAGAACAACTTAATATTCTGATATCATCTCCTGAAACACTAGAAAAAAAATAAGATATCGACAAATAAAAAATAAATAAAAATAAAAATTAATTAGAAATATCATCAATGCATTACATTATATTACTAAAAATTTATATTATTTGTAATTGACAGTTGGTATTAAATTCATTCGAGTTATTCAATCTTGAAGTTGTGAGAATTGCTGACGCTTAAATTGTGGGAATTGTTGATGCCGTCATTACCGTGAAACTTCTGGTGAACCAGTGATGAATTCCAATAAGGCAATAAGTAGTATGTTGATTTTGCATATCCAAATTGTTATTAGGTCTAAAGATAATTTCGAATCCGGAAATTCAAATCTAAAGTGGTTTATTTTAAGTCATTAAAGCAATGTATTATGTGAAATTTGATGTTCATAAAATAATTTGTTAGACAAAAGATTGAAATTGGTATGTGAAGGATTATTTTGGTTCATATATATTCAGAATTTTTAGGATGAACTTTTTTTAAAGTATTTTATAAAGTAATTTAAATACTTTAATAATAACATAATGCGAGTATTTAAGTTTTCCTTTTTAATTTCTTGATAGACAGATGAATTTGTAATATTAATTAATAATTATTTTTTACAGAAATTTCATTGACAATTTTATGGAAAACGTCATGTACTTAGATATTTTTACATTGTTAATATTAATATCAACAAAATATTTGAATACCCAATTAAATGGAACAAAAAAAAAAAAAAAAAAATATTCCCACCAAAAGTATGTTTTTTTTGAGGACTTTGTACGTCAATAATCAAACTTCTGAGATGTTATGTGTAACCATAAAGTTAATGACTGCGATAAATTCATTCCACAATTAAATCATGCAAACGCTTAAAGGGGTAATTTATCTGTTAAAGTTATCTGTTTGTAATTTAAAGAACAGTTAGACGAGCATTACGAAATTTCTCACGATAAGATTTAAACTTTTAAATGCATGATACAAGTTTTTATGTTCCTGAGAGATTATATGCGTCATTTGAATCTTATCAATCTCTTAAGAAAATACCCATCTGATAGACTGTAGTTATCTGTCAACTGTCAAATACGGTAACCTGAAAATAAATTTCTGTTGGGTGTAATGGTGTTACAATGTAAATAAACCGATTAACTAAATTAGGGATATCGGAAAAAGTAATTTCCCGGAAAAATAGAAGAACTGTTCTTTTGCAACAAATATAATTTCTGTTACATTTTTTTTTTGTATTTTGGGCGTACAATGACTCATCTTTAATAAAATCATTATATTTGTGAGGGTTTTACTTATTTTGTATTTTTTTTTTTAAACGAGGGTTAATTTCCCACGACTAATGAATACCTAATTACCTAAAGATTAATATTATTATCTGTTATGTGATTAATATTTAAACATGATTTTTATGATTTATAAAGTATATAAAAAATCATTATTGCATTTTATCCGGCCGAATTTAATTTTTTTTTTGCATTTATGAACGAGAAATAATATAATATTTGCATCGGATGAAAATGATAAATTTTTTTATTGAACGAGAAATAATATATATAAAATAATCAGTATAAAAAAATTCGTTTCTCTCAATTCTTGATAATTCTAGAAATAAAAAAAAAAATTTTTTTTTGTAATTATATTTATATACTATATATTTGGAATCCCTCAACCAAAAAATTAGATCTTAACTTTTTTTGTATATTTGTAGCCTAAAATCAAATCTTATTTAACATCGCATATGCATTTAATTAGAAACAAAGTTTCGGATAAATAAGTTTGATCGTCAATATTAAATTTTTTATTTACATATAACTCATCCTAACCTAAAAAGTGATATATATATAATAAAACAATAATGTATAGAATAATGATAATTAATATTAATAATAATAATGTTAGAATAATGACAATAATGTATAGAATAATGGTAATAATATATAGAAAACAAATAATAAAATATAAATATTATTATTTTTTATTTTAATTTACAATGGAAGAAATTCTTGAATTGGACCATCCGTAGTTCCAATATATAATTTTTTTCGAAATCCACAGATTCTAATAATAATCAAATAGATTTAGAATTTAATTTTTTTTTAAATTATTATTAATTAAATAAATATATTTATTCACCTCATTAGTTCATTTATAGTCCATCCACTAGGTGGTTGACTAACAATTTCGAGATTCGAAGTTGTTATACATCGAAAAAAATTCCAACGTCTACCCTCCAAAAATGAAAATAACGCTTCAACTTCATTTATGACTCCATTATTTGAATCAAAAAAAGTTTTTTTTATTAAATCTTTCTCCTCCAATTTTTTAATTCTATTATATATGAAATATAGATCAACATATTATTAATACAGTAAGTGATCATCCTAATAGTATGTAAAAGCTGCGCCATAAAAAATCAAAACTTCTGATTTAATATTATATCACTTACTTTCGAGGGATTTTTGGACTTAAATTCCCATGAGGCAGACAAAAAATTGTAAAGGGTTTTCTACGTCTGTTTCTTGTAGTATTATTCTGTGGGGATTCAACACGGTTAATCATCTCATCCACGTCAAGTGTATCGTATTCAAACTCAGGTCGAACGAGAGATATATTTGTATAATATTGTGTTAATGGTGGATTAAAGAAATGAAATGGTATAGAGATAAGATTACAAGAGTAACAAATCCTTTGACAATTACACGTTGCCGTTCGTCCTATAACTGATTGTTCGTAGTTGTACCCGTAAAAATAATTATCAGACATTTTTGTGAAGAATGTCAAAAAAAAAAAAAAACTTTTTTTGATAATATTTAGGGCTTTTATAATTATTTTTTTCATATTGGTTGATAAAAACTTTAACTACAAATATGACTTTATTATCAGTTGTTTTCAGATATAGTTGCAGATGATATTTCAATACGTACTTTAAATAAATGAAGTGCAAACGGCTAAATTTTTTTTTTTCCTCCAGTTATGAAACAAATTCATATGAAAATTGCTTTTGTTTTTTGTTTTAAAAAGCTATCGACTGATAACTTACATTTATTTATAAACAAACAAAAAAATAAAAAAATAAAAAAAAATAATATAAAGTAAAATAAAGTAAAATAAAATAAAATAAGAATTTAATTTATGATAAATATTCTAATATATTCATATATAATAATAATTATGATAAATATTGTAATATATTCGTATATAATAATAATTATAAAAGAAAAAATATAAAGTAAAGGAAAGTGAGATTTTTTTGGGGTTAAGTTTTATTTATATATTTTTATAAGGCCAGTTTTTATAATTTCATGATCATAAACATCACGAGATGAAAAGTTTTAAATAAATCATATTAAGTTGTTTTTCTAGTTTTTTTTTCGTAATACATAAATAAGAATATATCTCGGTAAGAACCGAATACATAATCTCATATCGATATATCGAAAAAAAATCTTGAAATTTGAATTTATCAAAATTATCTGTGGTTAAGTTGGGGTAATAGACAAATATTTAAGAAACGTATTTATTGTGATATTAAAAATTTCACGTTTGGTAACGTTTTAACATATATGTTTAATTATTAATTATAAAATACAAACAATTACGCGTTTTATAGTAATCGGGAAAGCATCTATTCTATTTAATACACAATATTACTTCTGTACAATATTATTCTTTTCATTAATCATGGAATTAACATTATTTCATATGAATTAACTTTTTTTTTTATTACTGTTAAGTGTACTGATATTTTAAATGAAAAGATCTCATAGAAAAAATATACCTATTATTGTAATTTGTTTATCCCCATTCCCCAAGTCGGTGTAGCACAAAGAAAAAAAAAAGCCCAAATTCAATTTCTAATATTCTCATATGATTCCCAACTTTTTAATACAAGTGACATAAAATGAATGTGACTCATATGAATTTATATTTATTATTCAACTAACTTTAAAATTGATCGAATTTGAAGAAAGCTTTTAATAATATCGATATAAAGTATAGACAACTTTAAATATATGTATTAATTTGGTGTGAAATAAATATATCGTATTTGAGGACTTTATTACGAATTTCAAATAATTATTTACTATTTATCGTTATTAGAACAAAGAACTTGATTATAATTATAAATAAATAAAATAAACTGATAAGTTTTTTCATGTGATTTGCTTGAATAGTTTAGATAAGAGAATCGGAATTAAAAGAATATAAATTGGAAAATCTAAGATGATTTCTAAAATTATATTGAGCTTCTAAATTAAAAATATTTCTCAAAATTAAAAATTCATTATAAAAATAAGAGATAAAAAAAAAAGTCAGCTGTAGGATTTATTTATTTATTTTCATATACGCCTAATGAGTTTTGTGATTTTCTTTTATCTTATCTCAAATCCAAATCCTTTTAAATTTACCCCCTTGTGACCATGTATTGTATAATTTTCATAGTACGTCCAAAAAGGATGTTGTATTTATAACTACCAAGCACCTTATCTTATTTTTCATGATATCAAATCAATCTGAATAAAGGGAAAATATAAATAGTATTATGATCTTATATAGATATCTAAAAAAGGATTAATTAAACATATTTTTCGTATTTTTCGTTAAAAAAACAAAATAATTTGTTCCATAACAAAAAGTTGGTGTAATTGATAAAACATTTCATTGTAATTAATATTTTGTTAAAAATGATTTACACTGATTGGTTGTATAAAATACACAAATATTCATCACGCGACTACCCGACATATGATAATATGATATACATACAATATTTATCTAATTATAAATACTTATGCATCTCTAATTATCGAATTCAATTACCGAAAGAACTAATAATAATGAGCGCGAATTTATCATTTTATAATATATACTTCACATATTGTAAATGGTGGATTCACCTTGTTTTAAAGACGATGATCCTCAGGCCAGAAAAGGGAAAAAATTTCTATTTCAGATAAAAATTTTCTATTTCAGACGTATCCGTTTGCTTTAGGGGTTCTAGTAATTGATCGTCATTATGCTCATTATGCTTAAGCAAAAAAAAAAAATTCCGCCAAAAAAAATTTCGTAAAAGAAAAAATTTTTTTTTTTATGCTTAAAAACCGCGATTCGGAACTTTACCGTAATTTATTAAATTTTCGCCTTTTTTTTTTAGAAATCTTGTATAAAAAATCCTTTGGAGAATATATATTGTCTATTATTATTTATTCTTGTTTATTCTTGGTTAATTTGCAGTAATTACATTATATATGAACGCACGGAAATATAATTAACTATGAATGTGTGTAATTTATTAATTTTGATTGTTGATTTCATTATTGGGCCAGAAATTTACCAACTCTGAGTTCTGAGCAAATTTCTTAAATGAAAGTTCGAAATATGTAGCGTATGACACATTTTCCACAATGATGCAGTTATATATATTTTTATTTATAAAAAAAAATAAATAAATAAATAGATAAAAATATTCTTACAAAGCACAGAAAATTATTATAAATACTGTTAAATAAAGAGTCTAATAAATAATTTTTAACCAAAAAATAATATATATAATTACTCCTTTCAGTCATCCCAACAGTAATAATTCATTTTCAATTTTTTTATCACATTAAATTTCAAAATGTCATAGTAATTGGTCCATCTTTTGTTCCTATATACAACTTATGCCTGCTGCCTGAAATCCTATTGATATAAATAGGATAATTAATTAATAAGATATAAATCTCAAGATTATAAAGAAAAATTTAAAATTATAGATATTTTACCCTTTTAAATCATTATAACGACATTCAACAACTGATACATCATCAGCAAGTACAAGTTTTGCTGATTTACATTTATAAAACATCCAATCTACATTTTCTAAATGAGGGAATAGTTTTTCTTCAATCGCTTTCTTTATCTGGCCATTAGAATCGTTATGAAAGAAAATTTCTTTCTTTAAACCAGCTTTCTCCAATCTTGCACAACTAAATTTTTTTAAATGAATAAATATTTTTTAAATAAACTTTGTGATATTTTATTTTATCACACACATACTTACTTTTTTGGTATTTTTAAGCTACCAACTAAACAAATTAGGTCAAACTTATCGTTTGCAAAAGATGCGACGTTATTTGCTGATCCTTCGATATTATGATTTACGTGACTTTGATCAAAATTTTGGCCGAGAAGCATTGGATTTATCATTGGATTTGATATATAATTGACCGGAAAAGATTGAGAAACAAAATTTTGTTCAATAATATTTGTAGGGGATTGATTTAGCATGTTATGAGATTGATTTTGATGTTCAATATGTTGTTGTTGACTGGTTTGTTGATCTGCGTGACGAATAAGAATATTTGCGTCATTTGACTGAGTATTTTGATGCATGGTCTCATCCGAATGAACAGTTACTTGAGGCTCAAAACAATTTTCAAAGTTTTGTTGGACAGGAATAATAGGAACCGTATTATATTGACTGTACTTATTATTTAATTTGAACATTAATATTTCATTAATTTTTTGAAGATTATCTAAACTCTGTAAAATATCGTCATCGTCTTCATGAAAGCTTTGGTGATGTCCACATCCTTTGCATAAACCGTCATCGTCAGGTGTACTTTTTTGAACATATCTTAAACAGCCACACTTATGACCATTGTCTAGATTTGTAAAATGACATCTTTTAAGAGTTGACATGTTTTTTTTATTTTTAAATTTTAATTTAATTTTAAATTTTTTTATTTTTATTATTACTTTCTTTTTTGATTTTTTTTTTATTTTTGTCTTCTACAATGAAATAATTTGAACCTTTAAATATTTTTTTTCTCGAATTTTTTAACTAACCTTAATAAGTAATTAAAAATTGGGTGAACTGATATTATGGTTTATTTGATTGCAAATATAACGATATATTTGATATTTAACCGTTAACTAAAAAATATTAGAATTTGATATTTAACCGTTAACTAAAAAATATCAGAATTGGATATTTAGCCGTTAACTAAAAATATCAGATGATCCTAATGGATTGACCGACCCAATAATATCTGTTAAAATTATCCGTTTAATTCTCACCTTCAGCATCCGGATCTAAAGACTGTTTATGATACAAAAAAAAAAAGATTATTTTAGTATTTTCTGAAAAAGAATATATTAAAAGTATATTTTTATTGGAAAAATTTATTAAAATTGATTATTGCTTATTATTACTAATTAAAGTTATTTATTCTATTAATCATGGTCTTACAGCAGATAATCCGTTACAGTTTTCATACATCTGTTAAACTACCGTAGAAAGTATAATAATTTGTCACTAAAATTACCAGTTAACAGCCCAACAAAAAACTTTTGTAGATTACTTTATATTTACTATGCATTTATATATTTGCTCCTATAAATATGATAAATGGTAAGTGTCCTTCGTGTTTTTTGTTTATCACAAATAAATCAAACTGTTAATCCGTTACGTCGTTACGACTATGTAACTGGAGGATGATCGCAGATAAATAGCTGCGGCACGAAGGCTGAGGCCTTAGGTATCACGAGTGTGTTACTAAAAATTGGGGAATTAGTCGTCGCATCAATTAAAAAATTGGGTTTTAATGTTATGGCTCATACGGTCATACCAATAATCCCGGAATTGTTTAATAAATTAAATTAATTGAAATTCATCTATAGTCATTTATGACTTAACGTTGTTGAAATAGTCTTAGTAATGTATTTTTATTAATAATAGTGTAATGAATCTAATGTAGCTGTAAAAATACGATGGAAAATCTTATAAAATTAAAAATTACTCACTTGATATCAAGTTATCGGCGATAAATATATTACTTATATCAGTCATATGAATAAAAGTTACTCATGCAAAAATTACTCATGCAAATAATTATTCATTATGACATGTAACACAATCTTAACGTAATAATTTTTTTTCAACTTCTTTTTTTTTTCGACTTGGGATACTAGAGAGTATAATAAATTGGTTCAGTTTTTTTTATATTAACGAACGCAACAAATATTGATAATTAATTCACTTTTATTAAAAAATATATATAACTATAAATTAAAAATAGAGGTTTATTTAATTTTTCATCCATAATTAATATTTTGATTATTCAATTTTTAATTTTCGCTCAAAAATTATTAATTAGTAGATCTAAAATTACCGATTTCTTTTGATTAAAGTATTGTATACAAAAGTTAATTCTAACTTTAAATAAACATAGGTCATTCAAACTTTATTATAGCTTTTAACAATTGTAGCAACTAGTTCTTTAGATCTCTGATGTTTATCAAATATGATTGCAGTTAAAAATAATTTTATTTCTTTTATTGATTAAGCACTGATGATATACATGATCATAGAGATCTCTCGGATATCAGTTATCCTGCAGATTTTACATAATCGTATAATAATAATGGCGAGAGTATGAACGATCTCGTTAAACCGATAATATTATTGGATGATTAAGTCTAATAGCGGCACATGCCGCATTAGAGTTTAAATCATCCAATAATATATTAAATATTTCTTTGCCAGGATAATTTATCAGAAGAAAATTATAAATTTTTATTTTTATAATAGAATTAAAGTTTTTTGTCATGCAAATAGACTATCAACAAAAGCAGAAGAATGAATTACAAATATGTAATTGAATAGTTTAGAGGCGCAGTTTTATATTTATTTTTAGTACTTAGATTTATTTTCTTAAATGTTATAATTATCTTATAGTATAGGTATAATTAGTTAAGGTCCACCATGACCCTAAACTGGAAGAGAGGTTAAATTCTTTAGTTAAGGACGCCAAAATAATTGGTTTAGGTATATAAAGGGAAAATACTACTTAAATTTTTTGTTATCTCTTCCAATTTTTTGTCAGATCATTTATCATGAGCAATCAAGAAATCTTATAATGAATAATTAATATTAATATTCTGATCGATATAATGAGGAGAACCGAGAGAAGTAGGAGGAGAAGTAGGCCAAAAGTGAAGGAACGGGTAGGTGTAGTACTGATAGTGTAATCTGCAAGTTCGTGATTATACGTGGAATGAAACGAAACATTTTTTTAATTGAGATATTAAGCAATTTGATAAATTACTTAAAAAAAATGGATTGCATAAAATTTTATGGTATAAATAAAATCTCTGAATACAAGTGAACACCCGAATTTCTTGGTAGTAGATCAAATTCATAAAGCTTCGTCAGCCTTTTCATCCTTGTTATATACTTTAACTTGTGAAGGGTATATCATTTATTTCACTTGCAATCTCTATTATGTTCTGATTTGTTATGTTTCATCCACTTTATGAAATTCTTTTTCTGCCAAATTATTTATATGAAGATTCCTTCACACATTTTGAATACAGGCGAGCTTTCTGATAATATTAATCTTTAGCATATTTCATAAATGGCTATTCGAACGATAAAGTCATTATATAACATTACTTTTTTCAAATATTTCTGAAATTATTTCGAATTATTTATGATATAAACTCACATATGAGTTAAATCAAACATGAGCGAAAAGTTTAGTGATAACAACTAATGAAAAATTTACATCTATCTTATTTATTTATGAAAAGATGTAAGAAATTTTGACTTTTATTTAAGTAAATTCATTTATACTAAAATATTTTGGAATTATCAGATGATTTATTGTTAGGAAAACTATTTATTTTATTTATTTTATTTCAGACAGTGGTACAGAAATCAGAAAAGAAACTTCTATTAAAAAAACACAGGAAAAATTTAGTATTTTATTTTTATTTTGCTTCTTGTTTTTTACCCGTATAGGTTTTAATTTTGAAACTTTCTTACGTGGGTTAAAAAAAATTATTTGTTTTTCTTTTTATTATCTTCATTATCTTCTTGAAGTTCTCTAATATTTTCCTGGATCCACGGTCTGAAATAGTTTATAATCATGGTGGAGATTCCTATATATAAGAATCTATTTTCCGCTGTAGTAAATATATTATCCACATGCTCCTAAATACATTACAAATCTCTTAGTAATTTTATCAAATTTGTTTGGGTATATATATAAAGGAAAATACTACTCTGAAGCTTTTGTTTATCTCATCCAATTTTTTGTCAAATCATTTTTCATAAGCAACCAAGAAATCTTTTAACGAATAATTGATATTTTCATTTGGATAATAAGATAAAGTACTAGAAGAAGAAGTAGAACGGATAGGTGGTGTAGTGAGAATGGGTCGCAATTTTGTGATTACTTGTGGAATGAAATTGAACATTTTTTTTTGATTGAGAAAAAAATATTTTTTTTTTTAAAAAAATGGATTGCATAAAATTTCATGGTATAAATAAAATCTCTGAATACATGATGACTAATAATAATATATTATTGTTGTTCGACGAGTGAACACCCAAATTTTTTGGTAGTAGATCAAGTTCATAAAGCTTTGTCAGCCCTTTTATCCTTGTTATATACTTCAACTTGTGAAGGATACTAGAGTAGACATCATTTATTTCACTTGCAGTCTATATTATGTTCTGATTTGCTATGTTTCATCCACTTTATGAAATTCTTCTTCTGTCAAATTATTTATAGGAAGATTCCTTCACACATTTTGAATACAGGCGAGCTTTCTGATAATATTAATCTTTAGCATATTTCATAAATGGCTATTCAAACAATAAAGCCATTATATCACATTACTTTTTTCAAATATTTCTCAAATTACTGTCTAGCACTGCCTATAATACCCCGGGTCTTAATCAAAAACCCCTTGTTTAAAATTGAATAATACCCAGAGGTACTTTGTGCGATGACGGGTACTTTGAGTGGAGGATACTATAAGAGGGGTATTATATTCAGGGGGTACTTTGTAACACCTTTTTATATGTCTCACAGCAGATCTTGAAATATAATATAAAACAAATAAAATGTTGCCGTTCTACCATTTATAAAATTTTAAATTTTATGTATTTTTGTATTTAAAGAAAATTTTTTTAACCGAAATTTTTACTTTATAATAGGGAAATAGGGAAATTTACTGATTAGTATTTGACAATTGTAAAAAAATGAAGGTTTTTGTTAAATAAGCGTACTA